>CAJQZM010013539.1:0-34313 GCA_907164665.1 Colias nastes
CGCCCATTAAACTATAGAAATTCTCTGGCTTTATGCGCCCTCTTAATAATTAGTTCTCCATGTAAAAAAATGTTTAACTGTCAGTCACATATTTGTTACAATTGTGATTAATGAATTTAACCAATAACGTTCAAAATCCCAAACATATTAGCTATTTATTCGAAGCATTCATTCAATTGAATTTAATATGCACTTGCATTGCAATTATCTTGACATTTTGTTAAATGACTATCATAATAATTCCGAGTATCGGTAGCTAAATAGGTAATTAAAATGAAGTTTATTGCTATCGTATATCTGCACATAACAGATTTAGTGCTCCATTCATTTACCATCTTCAGCTTCATTGAAAGGAATGATAGATTTATTTAATGCTATAATATACAGTTGGAACCGCGCCGCTTAGCTGTGTCCTAAATATCTGGGTGGACGTACAAATAGTTTCCTTTATGAAATTCTTGTACTTATATTCTGTTGGTACTCTAGTATTTAATTGTATATAAATACTTTTACTTGAAAGAAAACATTTATCTATTTACGCCCCAGAGTTGATAATGCCGTACTTACCTTATAATTTTTTATACACTAATTTCATTAAACTTAACTCAGAAGAAGACAATTTCTAAAAGTTTCAGAAGTTACTACGAAAAATACCACACTCTCTTATCTTAAATTAACGAAGATTTCTTTATAGATAGGCGTCAATTAATCTATCGCACACACGTCGCTTACATTACATACAATTGTAACAAGTTCCATCTCTAGAATATTATTCCACATTAGGATAATAAAGAAAGGATAAAGTTATAGAACTATACGACAATACCTTAAACTCGGTTACAAAAGTTGCTCTGTTTACGAGACGTATAAAATAAATTGTATATAAAATAAAGTGTCATAATAAAGAGGAATCTGTGGGGACATATTGGTGAACAAGTTTTGAAATACTAATCATACAATAATACCGTTGTACACTTGTCTGTTAAAATAATGGGAATACACCGAGATGGGGTTAAAGCAAGCGTCTGACAAACACTTCTATTGAAAAACTTTTAGCTCGCTTCGGTAGTTTTTAAGGTTCGTTGACATTTTAACTATAGAAAACCAACACAACGGAGTGCTGGCATTGTTGTACATTTTGTTAAATAAATCTTTATATTCGTTTTAATATTTTGTACGCCACAAGATTTGTGATGTCCAATGGCATAGTTTCAGTGTTAGGTACATGTTAAAAAAGTATATATTTCATTCCGACTCTACGTTTGAATAAGGTTCCATTTATATGGTAATATTAAAAATCTATGAAAACTGTTCAGCGTTTACGCTCTGAAAAACGTAAAAGAAAAGCTTACATGCTTATTTAGACATTTTAAAAAGTATTATTGCATAAAAAATATTCCATATTTATAGATACTTCCATAATAATTAAAAATGATAACATAAAAATGATATATAACAATCTGAACAAATAATTTAAATTACTTATTTTCACACTACATTAATTTTTCTCATTCTAAATGTTCCTTTGTACTCGCAGACAATTTCAATGGATGCCACAGTAAAGGCAAAATATAACGTCATAAATAATGGGCAAGTTTATTCTTTAGTCGACAACAAATGCACTGGAACATCTATATTGTACTCTTGCACAGTTTTCTCAATAGTAGGTAACAGAATAAAGAGTACACTGCTCCATGCCTTGAAGTTAGCATTTCGGTTTATTCTTATTTGTATGTAGGAAAATGCAATAAATAAAATTGAAGGTTTAATACGAATTAAACAAAGTTTTGTTTTCTGATGAGCATTACCTAAATGACCTACAATAACAGTGTCCTACTATTTCAGGTTGATGTTGGAAGAACGATTCTCTGAAACAGTAGAAGAGAATATTTTTTTAAAAGCATGAAACGTTTTCAATATGTAGGTTTTCAATTGTCATTTATTAATTAAGAATTAACCATTTGTTCCGATATTTTCCAAAAAGCTGGACTCGTTTATGACTAAACTTAATATTTTATGTAAGTACAGTAGGTACTAATTCTAATTTCTGAATAGGTTTATTATGTTTAACAATTAACATATTATGTAATATTATAAATAAGTTACAGTAGGAAGGACAAATCTTATCCAATGTTAGATGCACTTAATGAAAATGACCCTAAAATACATCTTTGTTTTGCTTTTTTATGATTCTACGTGAAAGTAAAAACTAAAAACTAATTTGAATTGCTTTTATAACGGACTCTTTAACATTTTATTAATAGCGATATCATTTTTCAAACAAAACAGGCCATCTATAAAATGAGTGTCTAATATTATCTATGATTTTTTTTTTTGGTGACGGAACTTTAAACATCATCTAACACGTTTGCTTTCAAAGGGATTGCTTGATTTATAGTGGCTTGTTATTATACTTCAATGACTTGTATACCTTTCTTGGATAGTGACATTATTGATTAATTAGAGTGTTAGAGATGTTTTTTTTATAAACAAACCTTAAAATAAAGAAAGCTTTCTTTTTCCACAGCTTTGCTGACGTCGTATTAAGTTCAGTCAAAAATTTCAAATTGAAATCAATTAAAAAAGTACCATTAGTAGTCTAATTAAAAAGTATAAAAGATTAAAAATGAACGCAATTACATCATTCTAACCGAAGATTTCGTACTCCAAAGTTTTAATTAATAAAAATCAGGCATCGCTTTGCTAAATTTATTGCGGTCGTAAAATTAAATGCCTTAAATTTTATCCCCGAAATTATCAAACTTATACCACAAATCATGTACGGAACGGTGTATTGTAGGAAAATTCGCAAATTATAAACGGCTGTATGTATACGTCGTTCTTATCACGGGGCCTGTCACCGCCGAAACATATTAAACGTCCTTTGAGATGATAAATGTGTGATGAGGTTGGCAACACTAATACATATCAGTATCACCCTCTACGTCGATCCTAATAAACGATTGCCGATGATTGGCAGTTAGGTGGGCGGCCACCCGTTTCTACACTAGCCTTTTTGCCAGTCTAGCGCTTTTTGCGAATATCTCGCGAAACAGACGCTCCTTATAATCGCTGCTATGATTTTTTTATCGCACATTTTCTTTTAACAGATTTTAAGTAGCGTAAAATAGTTATGGATGTACACGCATCTTTAAGGTTTCTTTTTTTAACTAATCGGGTTATTAGTAACGAAATATTATATATTCTATTAAAATTTACGAAACTATCCAAATAAGGAGTAGTAGTAGTAGGAGGAAGAGATTGGTTAGAAAACAACAATTATGATTTACGGCTAAAAATCTGTATCCATAACCTATTTAATGTCTTTGTTCTACTTTATAGTTCCTTAAATTATCAAAGTACATTGTGTTCAAACGTGATACAAATCATTTTTAGAGCTCGCTCTGAACGAACAATAATCTCGTTAGATAACGTGCAATATATTTTGTTTCTATAATGGAACACATTTAGGTTCCATCTCCTAAGCTATAAAGTCAACATCGCTTCCTATAAGAATTGTGGCTCAAAGCTTATCTTGACTTAATGCTACCATTCAAAGAATAAAGCAAGGTATTCCTGCCAAATGACTACATCAACCGTATCCCGACACACTTTCAGCTTTGAAACTCATTTATTATAAGAGGAAGCATTTATATTAACAAAATAAAAGAGATTAGATAGAACTCTTTTGGTTTTAAAATGTCAAAGCATCCGCTGTCACTTGGACTGCTTGATTAATTCGTGTTAGAAATTTTGTTTATTTGCAAGTAGTAGTATAGATTTTTTATTATGAAATGTGATGAATCACTCAATTATTTTTACACATAGAGTGATTCAGCGAAATTCAGCTTAATTTCTCATGAAAATTTTTATGTAGATTTTCCTTTGAAAGGATATTTTATCCAAAATGTTTCCAACGAGTGTTCATAAATTGCGTACGCTATAAAATTATTCATTACGTGTCTTTCGCAAGGTGATGATTAATGCGGTCGCTTATCAGACAGACGATATCATTCAATTTATACGCCGCAAGAATATACATTTGAACAGATTTGGAATTAATGTTGAATTTATGTTCGTGATATAGACATATCGTACTTTTATTTCGTAAGTCTTTAAATAGAGACGGTCTATAATTGGATATATGTTTTTATTAACGGGTAAATATTGCCAGTTGCAGGCAAGTTTAAGTTTTTTGGATCGATGTTATAATTTATACACCGGAATGAGTAATTAATATTTCTTGGGCGCTATTCAACGAAAAAGCACAGTGAACGCAATAGTGCAATAATTTGAAAGTTTTGTTCAGGGATTCGATAAATATTTAAGAAAAAAAAAGAACTATTATAACATTATACATGATTAAGCATTCTAATTGACCCCTTCACGGTATTTATATATCTGATACGAATAATATATAGAAAAAAATATCGTTCTTTTAATTAGTACCTATCGTGAATTTGTTTTAATTAATCCTCATAAATTGAGAAAATATGACCTTTTAACTGGCTATATTGAGTGAGAATTAAACACATTCAATTGTTAGTTTGCCAAATATAGAGGTTGTGGGTATATTAAATAGATAATCGGATCTTGAGGACTCGCATCGCACATAATGTTTTATTTATTGGCTGTTACTTTTACGAGTGTCGTGTGCTTTAGACTGTTCACCCGTATTTTATTTAAAACCAACTTAACAGACTAGACAGATTTCTTGTAATAAAATTACTTTGGTTCTATACTCCAGTCGATTGCCAAGAATATAGTATACAATTTATTTATTTCATTTATTTAGTGGCTTGATGAAGATCTTATCAATTTAATAAACTGGATGTACTAATACGGTTTTAACAAAGAAAATCGTACGCATTATAAAAGCTATGTTAAGTAATTAACAGCTAAGACCATGGACCATCATATTGATTAGTTTTACTCCTGGTTTGCTCTTGGACTATGTGAAGCTTTTTAATGTAAGCTTTTTATGAAAAATCAATTCCTAGTATTTGTCCCTGCGTTTCTAGAGCCATCTAGTTTTGATGACAAATATAAAATAAAATAAATTCTTACCAATTTGTTTATGTTGAAAAGCTCTTTCACATTATGATAATAAATGTATAATGTGTATATATATTTGCGTTACTTAATTAAGCCTCCATTTAATTACAACTAGCACGCACAGTACGCAATACGAGCATAGCTCTACGAAGCGCCTTCAATCAACTTTAACTACCCTTACAACAGTATCTAATTACTGAATAGACTAAGTTGATTTAAGCAAGACAGCCTTCCGTTAAATCTATTTAAAACCTGATTAACTCAAACTTTTGCGTGGAAATTTTATTTCAAAGTTTTAAGAAAGATTGTATAAATTTTCAAAAGATAGTTTTAAACTGCTGTTGTTTATCATACTACTTTTTATTTAGATTGCCTAGTAATCGTAGTAGTTGTTTACTGCTACTATTTACGAAGTGTTACTGTTCCCACTGTTAGTAAATTATATACCTATTTTTCTCCTCATACGATGATTTTATATAGTTTTAGTTGTACATTAGCGATGCCATCCTGCATTTCAGATATCACTGAGAGAAGAGAAAAGGAATATAGATAAATTATATTCAAACGTTAGTTTTTACTCCTTATCTGATGAGTTTTGTATACTTTCTTGTTTTCCATTATTTATTTTATGAGCTTTTTAGTATAATTTGTACGGTACATCTATGCATAATTATGCCTAACGCTTAAAGTAAAATCCACGTTTCTGAAAAAGCAATATATTTACATATACAGCCTTATTTATGTGTGTGAAATATTGTTTGCATGGTTGCTAACATAAATTTGTTTAGCGTGCTCACCTAAGATTTGTTGAATATATTTTAATAATAAAACCGTTGTACGTAAAATATAAGACAATTTTTCATAAGATAGTATAGTACCTCGGTGTTAGCTCGCACATCGGTCGTTATGATTGACTCAGCGAAGTGTATTTACATGCAGAAATATTATTGGCGTTTGGGGAGGATCAAATGTCTTTAGGGGTTAAGTCAATGAATAATAAGGCGAAAAAGTGGTTCTCGTCACGAAAACTTATTAAAATTATGATATTTATAATGTTCTTTATTTATTTAAGTTTCTTGGGCTGTAGTTAATTAACTAAATATTTACTCTGTAACTAAATTTTTAGTTTTCTTCTGTATTATTAAATTTGCAAATCTGGTCGAAGTCTAAACATAATAATACTGTTTAAAGACGCTCTAGAATAGTCTCTTACGCACATTTTTATACACTGCTATCGTAGATGTCCGCAGATAGTCATCGATTCTGATATTGTTTACTAAAATAAGCTTTACAAGCAAACAAATATAGTCAAGATCGTGTTGTCCTTTGTTTAGCTTCCAAATGATTAGCGAAGCAATCTTGTTAAGCCAAGGGCCATGGACTTGGACAGTGAAAATCGTATCATGACACAACTTTCACCAACTATCCAGACTATGCGAACTTATCGTTTTACACCAAGTTACGAATACGAGATTGGATTTCTTCCAAATCCTACACTTATAGACGTATCTTATGAGTATATTTTATGTAATTACATCGCTGAAAGTTCGCTATGTACAATAACATTTAAGTAAGTTGGATATCATTACTTTATTTGACATATAAATGTGGGTGAACTTTTCGCTCAACCTTTCGTAGGTTAAAAGTCGTAATTGACGGTAATTGAACTTATTTACTTTGTTAATATAATATTGCGTTCCGTAAATTATATACAATCGTATTGTGTTCCATATTTGCGATTGAGAAATTGAACGTGGCAAAACTACTTTCTTAAATTCGTTTAAATAAAACACTTACGATCGTACACTTACAATTATACATCCGCTATTAAAAATGATAAATGACATTCAGGTCAGCTTAGAATAATATCTATTTGTGTTACATTACGTAATAAATCATCAATAAGTTCATTTAATTTAATACAGAGGTAGTACTCAGTAATAAATAAATGTACTAATAGGAAAAATAATGTAGAAAACTATTTGCCTAATAAACATTAGCTGAAGATTGTAATGCGAAAGCCACGTCGCATAAATATAGCATATGAAGTTACCTGCTTGCATTTGAAATTCGGGGCCAAAACGTTTGATCGCTTCCACAGCAAGCACCGCAGACGCTTGATGCAAGCCGTGCGCCAGGAGCTGGGCGATGGTGGCCGCCACCGCCACGCCCCAGCCCCAGCCGCCCTCGGGGTAGTAGTGGCGCGTGAGGGTGAGCAGCTGCCTCGGGTCGAGCTTGGGCTGCCGCGCGGGCGCACCGCCGCTCGCCTCCAGCACCAGCGGCAACGACCTCGTCCGCAGCAGCGGCGCGCCGCCCGACGACCATGATTCTTCCATCAAAGCCCGCGCGCATCCTGCGCCCGCGTCCCACGCATCACCGCACCCCCCACAAACACACTCTCATGTCCGCTCAGACAGATCGGGCGCGGAATCGATTTTCATCATTTATACCGGCTTATTAGATCCCCGCTCGACAGTAACTTTGTCGGCTCCTAGATTTAAGATATCGCCCGCCCACGTTAATAGTAAATATAGCTCTACCGATTGGATATCAAGAAAACTATCAAAATAAAGAGTCTCTATCGAGAGTGATTTGACATATCTATGAGTCGAAATGTAATAACGTCTCGTAAGCGTTCGCCTCCGAGATAGAATCGCGAAGAAAACCGCGTCTCGACGCATTCGAATAAATCTTTTTAGAGCAAGTCTCACTGTTCCAGAGTCTAAACGAACTGAATTCTTGCAAAATACGCTACTCGCTTTACTTATCTTATTGTCTAAATGCCTTCAAGACTGTTAAGGTTTCAGAAGCAATTGCTTTCTTTTATATTGTTGAATTTACTAGTTGAACAAAAATATAATACCGTTATTTTTGACGTTATTATTTGAAGTTTAATTTTAGTACAATAAATAAATATGCTTAGTTATATTAACCATGTTTATGTACGAAAACAACAAAGGCGTACCAACAAATAACTACACATTTTACGTCGTATCTATTACTTCAAAAGAACTATAAAAATCTCGCATTCAAAAACTTATTTTATGTTTTCTAAGTAATGTAGAGCGGGAATTTATTTTAGGAAACAAAAAACATACAATGACTACATAACTGAGAAAGTTCTGCATAATTCGATTGCTACCTATTTATTCAAAAAAAAGCTCACCCTGGGACCACTTTTAACTAAGTGTATTGCAAATGCGGAGGGTTAAATTAAAAGAATTTTGTAGTAATTTTGAAGACCTGATGTTTAAAAAGTCTTTAAACTTAAATATAATTCTGACGAATACGTATTGCTATGCATTCGACCGGAAATATCCTCACAAATATAAATGAGCTCTTTAAAACAACAATTTTATTGGCTAATTAAACAGTAAAATTATTTGTTAACCGTCTTCGAAGCTCAATCACAGTTCTAAAATTAACGCGTGATCTTCTTTATATACCAAAGTATAGACCTGATTTTACCCGTTCGGGTAATAAAAAAGTTTTAAATGTCTTTTCTGTTTTCACTAACCGATAACGTTCTCGATATAAATCAAACTTTGGAAGATTATTAAGTGGCGATTTACTACCGACATTGAGTTTAATACTTATTCAGATTTGGTTTCAACTCGTATTAGTTTATGAAACGTTTGTTCGATGAACAAAAGTTCTTTTACAAGCGCTTTACAGTCGTCATCTATTACGACAATTAGGTGCGTCATTTCTGAAAGCAGTTACGTTTGAAACGGCAGATAAAATCTTTGTACAATATGTACGGTTTTCAAACTTCCTTTAAAGTATCATTTGAAATTTTATTTTGTGGACCAACATTTAAAAATATCTCTGTACGATTTGGATTTACATTCTATCGTAAACTTTGGCATAATGTCTATCATATTGTCGTTTATTATGATAAATGTTCGTTCTAATAAAGATAGATTTCTGTAATGGAGTGGAAATGAGAGTAATCTTGCGATAAGATTTTCGGATTAAAATACACAAATGAAAAGTAGGTACCTGTTTAAATATAAAATAACCTATCTAACATGTGTACAACAACTGTAAATTTTAAAGGAAAATTGTTTTTATGGATATCAGATATACATAATAATATAGACATACTGCTATCACTTTTATACAATCCATATATTCTATAATAAATAAGTATTATAACTGTAAAAAAAATGGAGTAAAAACCTACGTATTTGAAGAACTGGGTTTCGTTATTGTACAATATTTATTGCCAGACATTATCGAAGTTAGTTTTGTTGTTTACCAACACTGTTTATTATTTCCTGAGCAATATATATTAGCTTTTTATAGAGTGCTTGAAGTTAAAGTATCGTCGGGCTGGAGGAAATAAAAAAGGTTATAAATGGAGGTATATAAATAATCGATTACCAACGCTACGTAGAGAAAGGGAAGAGTGCAAATAATAGTAATCGTCACTTTATTGTGTCTGTCTCCAGTTACAAATTGTTTATAGGTTTTCCGCTATTTGAAATATTTATGGCATAATATACATTGGAAAAGAAATACATTGTGTTTACACACCCGCATTTTCAACTACTTATCTTAATTTAACGGTAATACTAATATCATTGGATTTATTTTGGAAGTCATCAGGATTTAGAACTTTTTTGAAGTTGTAATGATCTTGGTCATATTCATTGGTTTTGTACCACATAATAAAGGTAATACACAAAGATGGATCAGAAACACTGGCATTTGATTAGTTTTAAGGGTAATTGATCATAATGTCAATCACTTCTTGTGCTAGACTTCACATTTCTTATACCTAATGGTGTAAAATGCAAATGACTACTTTTTAAATTATATCGTGATTAATTGAATAGCTAAGCGATATATTAATTTTATAAAACAATGATATGATGATATAACTCCCAAATGTCCCAACTGTGCATAATTATTATGAACGACCATGTATATTGAAACTTATAATTTTAATTGGTCATAAGAATGTTTGAATTAATTGGTGTTCTTGTACTGGACTCTTAACATGGTAATAATAATATGTTTACCAAATATTTAATTATTAGTCAGATAAACATGTAAGGGTTGATATAACCTGTACATTCCTTACTTATGAACCAGTTTTCGTACAGGTTTTAATTAAGAAATCAATAAAATATGCACGCAAATTTTATATTCAAGTCTGCTTCGTGAAATGAAGGACGAAAGTATTGAGTTGTTATTAAAAATAAGAACGATTCGCAAATTTATTCGGAAACTTTTACGATATTTTTATTTAGAGAAATAATATTTTATTCTTACTTTATTATATTAAAGTAAATAATATTCTAAGAAGATATCGAATTGTTGCCTTGTTAAAATTGTTTATTTGATGTTGAATAAAAATATTATGTAGGTACCTGGTCTAGGTACCTATACAAATTTCATAAAAACTATTCACCCATAGCGAAGCAAAAAGTACTAAGCTCACTTTTTTCAAAGCTTTTAATATCGTGTAGACACATCACGACTGACCAAAACAGAAACAAAAACAACATTTATATTTAATCGTTGTTACACTAAATCTATTACTTCATATAATAAACGTTTCTACGCTTTCATTAACCCAAGAAATCCCATATATCGATGTAAAAACTAACTTGTCTGTGTTACTAGCCCAACATTTGTCTGTCGAAAATTAATTTAGAAGATTCATGATGCGTCCATTACTGTCACATTTATTGCACCCGTGTCATCAAAACAATTAGGCGAAACAAAAAAGGGAAGGAGAGTTAATTTATTGTCCAGGCTATTTATTAACTGGTATGGAAAGCTCTGGAATTTTCTAGAATGCCTCCGCATTATGTGGTAAGGCTTGATAAGAGGTATTTATCTTCTTGTTGGTATGTGAGGGAGGTTCGTCATTATTTACTAAAAATGGTATGTGTTTTAATTGCAATATGCTGAATCTATTTGAAAAGATACATACACAATTTAGTGTTCTTCCTTTATTCATGATATATTTATAATACATAATTGTATCTAATATTAATTATATCTTGATATAATATCCTATGTCTCAATTAGGTAAGTTTTGAATTCACCTTAGATTCAGTCTGGAGATTACTCTATTAAAATAATTTCAATTCAAATAAAATTAAGCTTCCCGCTTCAAAAGAAAACTCTTTTGTATATGGACGCTTTCATTAGTAACCGTTTAAGCAATCGTTTTGAAATTTGATAACTAGAAGGGAGAACTGGAGAAGACAGGAAATTATTTGCTGTTACAAAATCAGTGATGCGAATCGTCGATCGCTGATTTCGTTTGAGACTCATATTTTGTAAAAGTATCAACTGGGATGATGTGTCTAACGGTATTTAATAACAAAGATAATATAAGGCACTACTTATACTCGCAAGCTTTATTAATAACACCAGACACGCAAAAATACAGATTATCTGAAGGATGACATTAAAAAGAGTGTGTGTAATTATTCTCCAATCGAGGTGTTTCGTTAATCCACCAGGTTTAGGAACTTTTACGAGCACTAACCGCGTCTTTTTATGACTCGCCTCAATGCAGGTGCCTGTAAAATGATCTTTTGATGACATTTCGCTTTTAAATGATATCGCTTCTTTGAATTTTTGAGTGCAAATGTTATCTACATATCCTTTTAAAGCTTGGAAATATTGAACGAACATTTTTATTACTGTTCCCCTTATGTCAAATGTAATGTTATTTTTTGTAAAATGTGAATATTTTTATAATTTCGGAATGATGAATTTTTATTACTCGACATTCTTGTGAAATTATAATAACTTGCATTTATAAAGATATTTCACCTCAAAACAAAAGAACCGAAATAACATCTTAACTATAATAATTGACCATTAATTTAATCACCATACAAATTTGAAAGCCATTTTAATGATATATAAAACCACTGTTTGGTTAATTAATACGACCGTTCGACAATCATAAATGTCACTTTTACACACTACATAATTCTTTCACGATCGTTTGAGTCCCGTGAAATACAGCGCGGGAGGAATCTTTCTTTTATCTCTCGATGTCGGTGATATATAGACCATGTGCTTTTATGATATGTATCTATTAATTCACGTCGGATGTGTCTTGTCGCCTTGATAAATTAATTTATGTTGATTTTTCATACATGTTTCATAAAATTTAAAGAGATTACAGCGAAGTGAACTTAAAAAGAATCAACTATTTGAATTATGTCTAGTAAATAGAAAGTTGAAAGAATGTTTATTTATATATTTTTTTGTAATTCTTATAAGTTGATTTTATCTGTTTGCAATATTTTATAGTTTCCTAGTGCTAGTTTTCCTTTTATATAATAAACAATGACGGTATTTAATTGAAACGATAGATTTAAAATGTTTTGTTACACCGGACTATTGCATAGAGCATAAATTGGAAACTCCGTATATCTGTTAGTTTTAGTAATTGATGCCGCAAAATCGTGAATTCATCGTAGTGTAGCTCAGTTCGTGCCCAATTAAACGTCGGCGAATGTGGAAATTGTGGCTTTACGACGAGCTAAATCCTAGTTAAATCTAATCAACACCTTTACAGTTACCATAAATTCAATTGGAACACTTGAATATGTAATAAATCTATAAAAACATCGAAATATTGCTCGACATTCATGTATCGTGTATGGATAAAGTGAAACATATTGGTTGAAAAATTTATATATTCTTACGGGCGGAATACGGATAAGTTTTAGTTTGGGATTTTGTTTCTGCATATTTTAATAAAATATATTTGCATGTAGGTACTTGAACTTTAATAACTATTGTTTACCACGTAACAAATCAATATCCGATAAACAAGGAACCCGTTTTCAATAAATATACCTGATTAACAGAGACCTGTTTGAAATTTACATCTAAATGAGAATCGTTACTCCCAACATGTACTAGGCTCACATAAAAAGCAATGTTTATCAATTGCATATGACAAAATGAGTATCCGCTTGCTAGTCACATGCGATGATTGCCTCCGACGGTTCCATCCGTGATGTGTTTGCATCTAGGTCAGGCAGACCATTAGACTCGATCTAGTCCTGACTCCTAACCCTGCGTTGAGTTGATCGGATTTGACATCCAATGCAGTTGGTATAAAATTTTGAATTTTCCTCCAAGTTTATCGGACAACCGTGATATGAAATAGATTTGATATTTACATTGAAAATGGATAGAATCAAATATACAGTTACAGTTGAAACGGTTTTGAATATTGGGAATTAGGCTTGCTTTACTTAATACCTATATATTATATTTAGAGCATTGAAATATAGTCAACTGTTACTTGGATTAGGATTAATGGACAGTGGACAAAGTGTTATAAAATAGACTAATTATTGTCCATCGTTGATGCTCTCAATAATAATTCGCTGAAAACTCATAATTCTCTAACTAGAGCTATTTTTTTCTAATTCGATTTAGTTAAGGCTCATCTATACTAATATTATAAAGCTGAAGAGTTTGTTTGTTTGTTTGTTTGTTTGTTTGTTTGAACGCGCTAATCTCGGGAACTACTGGTCCGATTTGAAAAATTCTTTCGGTGTTAGATAGCCCAATTATCGAGGAAGGTTATAGGCTATATATCATCACGCTACGGCCAACAGGAGTGGAGCCACGGGGGTAAAACCGCGCGGAGCAGCTAGTAAATAATATACGTATTCTCGTATACATAACTATTCACACTACTAGAATTTCATCTCAACAGCTTTTATAAAATGGAGAAAATTTAAGAGATATCTTTTAAATTTATTGTTATCAATCCAGCCCCCAAGATTGGAGATATATTATCGTTTACGAGTCAATCACTTTTACGCCCTTATCTTGACTTAAATATCAAAAAAAATTACATCGAACAGAATTCTAAATTTATCTGATATACCAGACTCCGTGGGTAGTATAGTTTTATTTAATTCCCTTTATATATTATGCTTTTGTTGTCTCTCTCAATGAAATATTTTAGAAATAAAATTAATTAAAAGTTCTATCAATATAGTAAAAGCTACTTTTCATAATATGATTTTTGTAAATAATACCATTTTTTATAACTATGTAATAATATTACTAATTAACACTAATAATAATAATCTTCATCGATTTCACCAAAACATCAACAGCAACATATAATTTTACTTCCCACGTCACGGAATATAAGATCAGTTTTGAAATTCCACTAATTCAAACCCAGTTTGTAATTGGCTTTATAATATTAAAAAGTATAACGTCAAGACTCAAGTGTCAGACATTCACCTGGTATGATAGTCTTGCGCATACCACGCGGCATCCCGTAGCGTTGGTAATTAATTATTTATACGCACAATATTTGTACTTTTATAAATAAAACGTGCTTGGATACTAGGTATTTTACATTAGGGAACGAGTTTAATGAGTCATGCTAAAACAATTTTTTTCAGGACACTTTATCTTACTTCGTTTGGTTTTGAAAAAGGTGAACTTCCGGAGATTAGTGGCAATCGGGCTCTTAGGGGTTTAGGAATACAATTAAATGAGGCATTTTTTAAATATACACATTTCATAGTTACGGAAGCAAAATCTAATATAATGACCTTTTTCAAAACAAATCATGTTGATGTAGAGCTTATGTAGAGCACATAATTTTACTGTATAATTTCAATTAAGATCTCTAAGCCAGTGTTTAGTTATGATTATAATGGCTAGATACGGCGTTGGATATACACATTATCATAATATTTAATACCCATATCTATTATAATAATATATTTAGTTTTTATTAAACCTATTAGTGTTAACCAATTTAATAAAAAATATCATCGATTGTTATTGAAGTGAAATATTATATAATTTTAATTAGTATTTTCTAGAGTTTGATTTTACGCGAGTATTATACATTTAGAAATTAAAGATTTTAACGGATTTTAAACGCATGTATAATTTTAATTTTTAATAATCACTTATTCCTTCAATACAGGAACATTGAAGAAATTTTTCGAAAGACATTTCAACTAAAGGTAAAAGAAATAATGTCGTAAAACGTATAAGCCTTGAACAAAGTCGAAAAAGTCATATCAAAATCAAGTTATGTGCGAATCCGTTTGGCCACAGCTCAGAGGACAAGACGTGATCAGAAATATTTGGCATTGCCTATTCATGACTTCTGTACATATGGTTAACTTTTCCACTAACATCCAAGAACATTTACGAAGTTAAGTATTTCTTGGATAGCTCCGCTTTCTTGGTCCATGCTTTCTTGAATTTTTATTAATGCAGTCGGCTACAAGAATTCCTAACTGTAGATAAAATTAGATTTTCCGATTTACGAGATAAATTACGGTATCCTGATGAAAGCTACTACAAACGCAATTAAATACGTAATTTAGCTAGTATTTGTTAAGATATATCCATTTAACATTAAATTCACGCAATGAAAAATATAAAATTTAAATAATACCTAGGTATTATTATTATATTGTATATAATGTCTAGACATTATATACAATTATGCAAAACCTAATACAAATCCATCCTGTTACAAATGAACAAAAATTTTGTGTCAGTATCTTCCGGCCTATATGCAGATATAAGCGTAGAGAAATATGCGTAGAGACTTTTCTCTAATACAAAATAATCATCAAAAAGCTCTCTTAAATATCTATGCTCTATATATCCTATCGCTTTAAATGTTTTTGCGCCTCATAACCAAATTATTTTTCTTTACAAAACTGTTAACAAACTAACTGTGGTGTGTACGTGAACCAACATCTCCACAACAAAAAGATAGTCGAAAAAACTTGGTACATACCCGCTCTACTAGCTACTATGCTAAGCGAGGCAAAACTTGTGTCCTGTTTACCTTCGTCTTTGACAATAACGGATCGCTAAAATGACTTATAATCCGGTTTACTTTAAGTAATATTTATGTACAAATATACACCTTACAAATATATTCGTTAATTATTTTTAATGTCCTTTTATATAGAAGTTAATTAGAAGTTCATGTAATGTTTTATGTATTTGTAATATTTATACTATTTTGGTGTCATGAGAAAATCTCACACAGAAAGTTTTTATAGCGGACTGAGGTAACGTTCCCTAAGGCAAACAAAGAGAAATATTATGGCGTTACTGTTTCTTATTTGAATTCATTTACTCTTTTTCAATAATATTTTAATATTTTTTACATTAATTGTAATTTTGCGAATAGAATAAGGAAGTTACCTATGTATTTTTATCATGACATGCATAGTTTCATATAGGAAAAACCTTTTGGTTTATTCCCTGTTTGTTTTCTTTTGATAACTAAATCGGCGGCTATTAAATGATATCTTTATGATCGGAGGTGTATTTTTATTATTAATAAAAACATTTTATTTGAAATAGAACACATAAGGTAACAAAAGTAAAATAAGGTTTTTTGGGAACTAAATAAATGTATTCGTACGAAATCTATTAATGTAATATTGTATTAAAGAAGGTAAAATATTTGTTTATCCATACCTATGAATGGAATTACTGCTATCTTAATTACTTCAAGATATTAATATCCTTAATCGAACGGAAATAAAGCGGTCCAGATTGGGTAATTAAAGTGCTAATAACAAGTAGTTATTGTATGTATCACGATAAAATTTAGCATAGAAATATATAACTTGTTTTAGATATTTATGGGTTCGCCTTATAAGTCTGAAGTCAGTGTTTGAGAGAATTTATACAAGAAATATAGGCGCTACATTCACAATCAAGTCAAGATTGTTGAACGCTTTTTTAAGTGCATCATGGTTTGTAAGGCTTTAAAAGGACCAATAGTTTTTAGGCTGCTAATTTTTATGTATTTATTTAACAATGGTTTATTCATATTCGTGTTCCAATTTGTTAGGTATGTTAATCATTGCATTATTGTTGATATTAATAGAATCGAAGGCGGTGTAAAAATTTAAAATTCATTTTCGTTCTGCTCATAAGTTTTTTAAAATATAGCGTTACAAAGGTTGTGGTCAGTGTTTGGTGTCAAAATAATTTCCAAATGGTATTTTAACTCTACATTAGATAATACTTTTTGTTGATATTCCTTATAATATAAAAAAGCATAATTTTATTTATTTCTGTTTCTGATTATGTTCTCTTGATATCCATAAAATATTTAATACGTAGGGCAATCTAGAAAATAGTAATTGTTTGAACAGTCGACGCAACATTGATTGATCTCAGAGCTTTTGGCCATGCCTCAAAAATTATTATGCAAGTGTATAAAATAAGTGAATGTTGAGCCTCCAGACGCAATAACACGTGCTCAATCGTGATTCTATCATAGAGGCACGAGTAATCAGTTTGAAAAACGATCGGACCAAAGCCATATGTTGCTAACTTACACACCAACTACTTATAGGGCACTTCACTCTATAGCGACACTTATTTATTCAAGTGTGTATGAAGTTAAAGTTCGCGCGGGTTGCATAAAGTTTGCGAGTAACTTTCGTCGGCGTTTGATATCGTTCGGAACGTAGGCGACTGTCTCGCAGCTAGCGAGCGACCGTAGCGCCGTCGTGTGGAGCTTACACTGATTTTTTGTTGGAGGCA
Organism: Colias nastes; assembly: GCA_907164665.1. NCBI lineage: Eukaryota > Metazoa > Arthropoda > Insecta > Lepidoptera > Pieridae > Colias > Colias nastes. The sequence continues at coordinate 17,620 of CAJQZM010013539.1, forward strand.
TCGCCGCTGGCTTGCCGCCTGCTCCAGATTCGACGACCGGTGTAAACGCGACTCAACTCTATTATCCTCCCGCGAATGTCGTACCCACATTAACACATACCTCGTAGCCTGCACTTAGCTCTTTCAACTAGTTGGATTACTTCACTTACCTGTTGTGCTACGTGTCCAATACAATTACGTACTAATGCCGTTTCGTAATCAATACATTCGATATTGGCTCTTATTAGTTCCGATAACTTTTGAGGGCAGAATGGTTTGTATTTTGTTTTGCTCAAACTATCGTTGATTGCCGCATGTAATTTTGTTGCTAAAACTATTTCGCTTAGTGGTAATGAATTAGTGTAATTATTCATGCAGCATTGCATCAAATGCCTCCAGTTATCTAGCTAATTACTTTATGTACTTGTTCCTCAAATGGAATAAGGAGGTTACATTAAATGAGTATTTGAAACTTACCTAAAAACAAGTTTAAAAATAAAGGATACTTTCATATAACATTGTATGTAAAATATATAGGGCTAATAAGTTACTTGATCAAAATATCACGTTATTGTTTGACCTATATATATAAAAGTATGCAATTTAGGGGCTTTATGGTAACATCATATCGTGTTGTTTGTTATCATCAGTATAATATGAACGGTTAACTATATGTAATGAGATAGAGTTCAAATTAGGTTCTCTTTACGATCGAAAATAAAAACGTATTTGGAATAGTGTTTACGACTCAGACCCAATAACAACTATCTCAGATGAAGGCACCTGTGGCCTATTATAAACATACCCTTTAGAAATGCAACGATCTAAAACAAATTTAATACAATATATCCTATGGTAATTAATATGTGAAATGAATGAAGAAATATCGAAAGTCACCATTAATCAGCCTGAGTTATAATTAAGTTGGCCGCCGAGCTAGGAAGTGATTTTCGTCAACTCGAGATAGATGTTTTATGAAGTTGTGAAACCGAAGTCCCTTTAGAAGATTATATTGAAATTAAATAAATGTCGGTAGAAATGTACGAGACATGATGTCAAACAGCCGACCGATATCTGAGAAGATTAATTTTGTGGAGCAGTTTGCAACTGTCTCGAATGACACTATAAATATTTTATCTTTTACTTCTTAAAGCGAATACAAACATGAATGTATATGAAAGATTTTGATCAAAATGTGTTTGTGTGTACACAGTTAATACACTTAAACGTCCTTAATGGAATATAGTTTTTTTGATGAAACGATTTTTTTCCTACAAGAATATGTAATTTGTATGGTGCTCTGTGCCGCGAGAAATAATAACTGGCACGTGTTCACTTGTCTTTTTTCTGTTAGGGGCTAAGTCTTGCCAGTTATATTGACATATTATTTCCAAGCTAGATTAGACACCATTTGGTATATATTTCATTTAATATTAAACAAAAGGAAGAAATTATTTCTGAAGGCATTCAAACAAAGTCGAAACGTAATAAGCTGCGCATTTCCCTAGTAGGCATTGCACCTAACAATATTATTTACTGGGGTTTAAAGAGCTTTCGAAACATTGTAGACCGGGAGATATTGACACAAAATTTCGAGTCATTTGTAACAGGATGGCGGTTCTACAGGGGTCTTAGTACGCAATGACAAAAAGAAAAATGATGGTGTGAACGCTGGTACCGGCGGCTTAGTCGCGTGGGCGTTAGTCGAACTCGTCGGAAAATAGCGAAAGTCAAACGATTTGTAACAGTATGGCACTTATTTTTCCTGTAAGTTTGAGGATCAACGAATATAAATACAAAATTTCAAAGATCTAGGTGTTGGAAATCTTCACTTATATAAATTAATAATAAATTAATTTTTCAAGTATGACAGCACTTTTTCCCCCTACTAGAAGTATGGCAAATATAATAATGGTCACATTTTATCAAATACTCTCCAAAAATCCAAATGCAATACTGGTACAAAAAGTTTGGCGAAATAAAAATTTTTTGCAGATTTTCGGCGGTATGGCGACCATTTGGAATCGTCCGAAAAGTATGGCATGGCGATTTTCGTAAATGGCTGCACGACGATGGTTACCTGTGCAAAAGTTAGCCTGGTACAAATGGTTGAATAATTGTTTTATTTAAATCAACACATTCGCGTCGGTATGGCGGGCTGTAAGTCACACCGGAAAAGTATGGCATGACACTACCGCCTACTTCTTTTTTATGGGCTATCGGTAAATTCTAAAATTTTTGCGTTACAAATCGTTTGACTTTCGCTATTTTTCCGACGAGTTCGACTAACGCCCACGCGACTAAGCCGCCGGTACCAGCGTTCACACCATCATTTTTCTTTTTGTCATTGCGTACTAAGACCCCTGTAGAACCGCCATCCTGTTACAAATGACTCGAAATTTTGTGTCAATATCTCCCGGTCTATTGTTATTGAATATTGGGTGATAAGTGACAGCTGCGTTTGGCCTTATTACAACGAGTAGAAAAACGGTTGTTATTGAAAATAATTAAGCAATTTGTGTAAAATGTCGTTTAATTAAAATGCTGCTGTCCCCGTATTCTTGATTTATATCTGTAAGTTATTTCAGTCGATTCGAAAGGGTGTATGTTTTGATGGATTACATTTAATTACAAAAATATGGAAAATATATAACATTGTGAAGCCAAATATACATACTACCTACATTAATAATTATTAATGTGACCAATTGGTCTAAGGTGCTTTTGGTAGCCGATTCTAAAATCACTAAAATCACTCAAGAGGTATCGATAGATATGATACCTAATAATGGTTTGACGTTCGAATCATTTCCACCTTTCCTTCTCATGCTTCTATTAATTCGTTAAGGATTATGAGCCGAAATAGCATGAATTGCCTATTTTTTAAGAAAATCTCATTAATTTAGGTAAATTATATCATTTACTAACAAGCTTTATTTTTATTAAATTACGCGGCAAGTCAAAGATGGATCTCACACACCTCTCTCATCACTTTCATTAGATTCCTTTCAAAGCTTATTTATAAAGACAATTTTTATCAAGTAAAGTTTGTTTTAATCTTGTTTAATTTGGACATTATTATATTAGTCATGAAGAGCACTTACCGCATTCTGACATTTTCATTCATACATGATGCGTTCTTATTAAATTTAAGAGTACGGAAATATAATTTTAAAAAGTCCAATTAATTATTCACAAAGTTATAAGTGAAATGTCAGAATTTTGTAGTTATTCTGGGAAAATGTATTTAAAATATTTATCAAACAATTCCTGGCAGTTTTATTAACGCAAGTAGATATTGTATGTTTAATAGGGATAATATATTTTTGAATCTTATGATATCTTCATTAACTAAAACAATAGAACTTCAACATCGAATTTGATTTAACTTCAAAAAGTTGAGATTTGTTCAAGGTGTGACTTTCAAATTTCACATAAACTTTTGTTTTCAATTTACCTGAAAGTATAAGCCAATTCTAAACTTATTTTGGAAAATTTTAACTGAATCTTGCGCCCAGTCTCTCCATACTTTTAAATTGTTAGGACATTTCAATAATTTATATGTAGGTAACTACAGTTTTCAGAATAATACCACACAGTATGTTGGATAAAAATGTGTGAATCTTCATTTTGTTGTTGAATTATAATGCTTTTTCATTAGCGGAAACCGCTTGTAGGTAATAATGTGGAAATCTGCAAATATTTTACAGTAACTTTACAACGGTCATATTGGAGTGTCGCCAAAAGTATTATCATTGAGCTCATTCATGGAGTTTCTATTTGTATTAATGTAAAAACACACTTCGAATTTTGTATCCACAAATGAAATAAAACAATTATTGATTAATTTTATGTATATAAGTAATATTATAAGTTTTTAAATTTTGCTACAATTAAAAAAAAAAAAAAGAAATTTACTCCTTCATGAACCTCTAAAAATCAGCGTCTGCAAAACAGACACAGCGCTGTACCTACTATTTTAAGTACTTACCTAGTATTTTAGTTTTAATTATTATTTTTTCCCCTATTTTTGTACTTTTTAGTTTCAAGCTTAGTTAGTACAAGAATAAAAGATTTCTTTCTTTCTTTATTTCTATTGATCAACGATAGATGCTATATAAATCGATTAAATATTTTGCGCGCAATCTTGATAAGTACGTATACTATCCATCTCGCATTAATCTCAAAAGCCACATTTTTAAATAAATTTCAAGGCTTAAGAATATAGACAGTGAAACAGAATTCTCATTACGTATTTTCCAGCACAAAGTGGTCTGTGTAATTAAAGCTCGCCGGAAAAATTTCTTATTTTTAGCTTGTTTAGAGATAAAGTGCGCTTAAGTGAAAATTGGATGTCGTATACAATTGAAAGGAAAATTAATTTAGTTTATAAGCTTGTTAAATGGAATGATAATGCATTTTTAAATGTATTGTTGAATTTTTGATAAAAAAAATGTTATAGATTATACTTGTAATATTTTGTATATGATAGGTACGATTATTTTATAAAATCTTGAAGTAAGGCATCCAACGTTTTTCAAAAGATAATTTTTGTAAGGCGATATATAGTAATGTAAATTAAATTTAATTCATAGTAAAGTAAGCATTGTAAATCATATTAATGTAAGTACTTTATCCTAATAATTTACGACTCCTGGGTTAATAGAGGGTACACATTTTCCTGCAATTCTCCCCTAAGTATATTACCTATCGAAAAAGTTGTACAATGCGTATTTCATGAAAATGTTTGTTTATTTACTATCTAAGCAGTAACAGACATCACCAATTCAATAATTTCTTAGTTTACCTTTACACATTCTCACCACACTACACCATTATACACTACACACACACAGTACACACATTCACACATCCATACCAAACATTCTATAATGGGTACGTTTTCCTCTTTTTTGTATATCATGTCCAAAAAAAAAAAAAAATTTTTTTTTCCACTTTATCATTGTTATAATAATTAATGTAAAACTACTGTCACATTAATTGTCTTATTATTGGTATTCCTTTTTATTGGCGTATTGTTTTGTTAAAGTTAATTATAAATATTGTAATACAAATAGCTGTAAGGAATCTATGTATGTAAAAAATTAAATAAAATAAAAATAAAATGTTTTTCATTATTATGAGCTACTCTTTTTTAATTTTAATTTAATGTTTCTGTTATTTTTCCTGAATAATTTTTTACTAATACTGACCATAATTAGTTAGTTAAATTATAAAATCCCCAATCACAATCTTATTAACAACCAAATAGGGAGACAGCGAAATTGGACTCGATTCTTAGTTATAATTCCACACACCAAATCCCTATCCGTACATTCAGCAGTCTGCAAATCGTGATTTCCACGAATCCCTACTTTTCTTTCGAGTATTAGTGAGTTAGAATAGTCAGTGTGCTCATCGTGGAGTGACAAATGAAATTGTTGTCGCCATTGTTGTAGAACAATGTTAATGTTATGTGTTAATTAACTCATGTATAAACATGAAGTTGGCGGTCTCATAGAGACTTGAATCGCAACTGCATGAGTTGCAGTTTTGTATGGAGTTTGAAAGCTTTGATATATTGACATCTGTGATGTGATGAGCATATTTGAATTACAATAATTATAATAGTGTTAAAAACTCTTCTTGCCATATTTAATTTAAATACTCTCGCATGCATATTGTACTAAACAAATGTACGATGTAATACTTAGGTAATATAAATAACGCGATATAAAATAAAATTTTGAAATCTAGCTATTTCTCGATGTTCTTCTATTGAATCTAAGGAGCGATTAATTATTGTTATATTTAATAATGGCTTAGTACAAATACCTATGTTTTACAGGATTTACTTAGGTAAATCCTGTAAAACATGTAGCATCATATTTTGATTTAGATCAAAATATGATGCTCGAATATAAACATTTCTTTTTTTGAGCTTTTGTGAAGTAAATTGAACAAGATCTTACCAAAACGATGCTAAACAGCCCAACTAAACTAAGTATATAAAACTCGTTTAGATTAGCAAAGAAAATTTTACAGATTAACCGCGGTTAAAGTTATCTCTTATCTCTGCTGACCCTACAAATTAGTTTTCAACGCGAGCAAGATGGAAACACGCTATCAATCACACCTGTCAACAAAATGAAGATGCGTTTCAAGATTATGCGTCGAAAACAAAGTCGCTGTCAATTTTGCATTATTTACGAGAAATAAATTACGCGAGTTGGCTTATTTATTGGCAATTATAAGTTATTCCCTTCTGTGGTGAATAAGCTTTGTATGAATTAAGAAATGACTTGGTGAGTATAAATTGTAAGGAGCATTTATTCTCTTTTCCATTGTAGTCGTAGGACATAAAATATGGATTAATTATCAAATGGGTATTTATATTTATTGGTTCCGTATGTTGTTTAAACTTTTTGGTTTTTATATACAGTGCAAAATATAGTATAATTTAATACAAGATTTGTTTATGAGCATTCTGAAGAAACATGAACATGATATGGAATATGGATACTATTTCAATAATAGCGAATAGTTATTTACGTTTCAAGAATGATTCACAATAATAAAGTTATATTCGTCCTACGCGTATAATATGCAGCATGTGTTAGCCATTCGGAATACCTTACGTAGTACTTCTAGAAAATACGCGAAAGTTCACTTAAATTTTATTTTACTGACTTCGAAACGCTTAATGGTTGTCTATAACTGTAACTTTAGTTGACTTCAATAAGATATTAAAAGTTTGTCTGTGATCACTATTTATTGTGGGTATAAATGTATTAGAAAAGGTTATCCAAATTACTTTTCGGTTGAAATAGGGGTATTAGTTTTGCGGGGAAGTTTATTTATTATTTTTGAATCATTTATTTACTGTCGGTTCTTGTTAAAATCGATTTTTATTTATAGATAACTAGATTATTGTAGACAACTTTAACAATATCAGCTACCTATATTAATAGAATCACACTTCTTATATGCATATTAAAACCGGACATCCGTTTTATGTGATACATTTGGTTTTCCCGGTTCATAAATCATAATGATGTCTTGTTTTGAACACCTTTTTTCTTACAGAAATTTTCTTATTTTCTTGGTCATTATTTCTCTCCATTTTAATTCTGATCTAAATGATTATTCCTTATATAATATAAATAGTTTTTGCTTTAGAATACCAAAAACTTATGCAAATATTTATAATACCCATGACAGGCTTAAATACAATTGAATGTCGAAACAGTTTCAGCTGAAAGAGTAATTAAATCCAAGAGTTCAACAATTAACTTTAATTGAACTACGCCAAGTTTCAATTTAAATATTTCTCACGTAGATTTCGTGAATAAGTTGTAATTTTATTTTTCTCTACGGAGACCGAGTATAATATTTTAGCTCCACAATATTTCAATGTTACTTTGAACTCAAACGTGTTTCGTTTATGCGTATATGTTTTGCACCTAAATGTTTTATATAATTAGATCATGGAATAATATTTACGCGTATTTTATTTTTAGATATTCGATAAGCATGTGTTTCTAATAGTCTACATGTTTTTAGATAAATGTCTACTTTTCAAATCGGAATTTGTTTATGATATCCTTATTTATATTATGAATGAAAAAGTGTGTTTATTTGTGTATGTCGAATTCACGTCACAACGATGATATGAATTTGTGTCTGGAGATAGTGTTAGAAGGCCCTGTCTATGTTAACTATTTACCTCTGTGAAATATATCTAAATTCCTATGGGAATCTTCTTTAGCTACGTGAGCGGAGCCGCGGGCAGAAAGCTACTAGGTCAATATTAATAGTTTATGAGCTGTTGTAATTAAATAATAATATAACCTCGACACAAAAGTTTATATTTAAATGAATAAGTTTAAGGGCAAATCATTTTTACATTTATTTTATACCATTTTAAATGTATAGATTTATGTCCTGTGAGCTTGCCAACTTGTTTAGTCTATATTGTGTTATAAAATTTGATGAAGGTACTTATGTCTGTATGAAAAAAATTAATTTTCGGGGAATCACGAAATGCGTTGACGGGATTTAAAACATGGCGACTAGAATTTAAATCGCAAATTGCGTTAGACACAACATTATTAATTTTTCTATATTTTTAAGTGTTACCTTCATAAATAAATTTAGTATATGAGATAAAATAATACTACTTCAAAGCTATATGATAAAATACACATTATAAACAATCTCCTTGTAAACTGAAAAATAACAGTTTTAAAATTGTCTCTCTGAAAACTGTTTAAAGTACTAAGAATGACTGCGATTAATATCAGTACAAACCAACAGAACGTCGTTGTTCCCGGACGCAATTTTTAATAGAATAGGAAGCATTAGTTGCAAGCGTTCTCTGGCAGTGGAATTAAGAGGGCAACTTTGTAAGCTTTTTATTTAATTAAATCTATACTAATACTGATAATATTATAAAGCTGAAGAGTTTGTTTGTTTGTTTGACTGCGCTAATCTCAGGAACTACTGGTCCGATTTGAAAAATTCTTTCGGTGTAAGATAGTTATTAAATAAACGAAGTGGGTACTATGTTTATACGGTTCGATTTGCTGTTGAATTGCAGTTTGCAGTGGAATACCTGTAATATATTATTTCCAAGATTTATTTATTCAGATTCATATTTTGTATGTGTATTTCAAATTTAGTATCGTTTAGACACATCACATTACCAGACACCAGAGCTTTGCTATTGTCTTAGCTTTTAAACATAGAGCTCCATTATAGTTATTTTTTTGTGTGTAAATTTTTATTATGTAAATTGTAATTTTGTGGTGTTTCCATTTGCATGTTAAAATATATTTGTATGAATTCATTAGGTAAACTACGAAAACATGTACAAATAATGATGTTGTAATACAAGTACGAGATGGAAATATCGTACACGTCTTAAAAAAACTTTGACACGATTTAAAACAGTTACTTTTACTTATCCGTAGTTAATTTTCAATTTAATTGGAAAATATTGTTATTAAGCCACCCCGTATCGTCAGAGTTCATAATTGATTCGAATATAAATTAACTGCAGCATTATACCTTTTATGATTTATTAGTACGTTGAACCCAATATTTATTTGAGTTTCCTTGTTCTCCATATACCGATATTCTCAAAGCGTTATCTAGGGGTCGTTTCATATTCTTACTCTGCGTTATAACTTTGGTTGCAATTCCATGAAAAAGAAATATTGCCGTTACTATTTCATGAGGACAAAGTTATACTATACACCGTAACTTACTTTTTAGATTAAGCAATCAGCATTGACATAGGAAATTATGGAGCAATGTACGTCGTAACTGGGATAATTAATTATCATTATCAGCATTGCTCTGTTTACAAACAATGTAACATAGTGAGTCCATATTTTAGGGGGCCTAAGAGACGATACACTCATACATTCTATATAAAGAATGTTACTTGTACCGTTTCCATAACTCACTCGGTGAACCGTCGACGAATATGGTCGAACAAATTAATCTTATTGTGGAATACGCGTGCCAGAATAAGAATGCAATTGACAGAACGGATACATTTTTTATGTATAAGTAGGTAGAAATATGTTTTGCCTCGTTCAAATGCTGTTCTTAATATTTGAGCAGATTTATTAAATCTGTTGTTGACTTCTTATTTACAATTATTCATCAAAAACATGCTTTATGTATAAAATATATTTTATATAAGAATGTCTTTATGAGCACACTTGATCTTATCCTGGCTCTGATCACACGTTGCTATAAAAACTGTTTGTTAGGAGAAAATAGACACAGTAGTGTAACTGCTTGTAATGTTGTAATGTACACTAACGTAATATAACAATTGAATAATAGGATACGTATAAGACCTTAGCTACCTTAAAGTATTTGTTTCAAGAGAGCTAAAGCTAAAGCTTGTGAAAATAAATTTCCCAAAGAAGTGGTCTGTTCAAAACAGGTCACCAGGCTAAGATACAAAACACACATATGACTAGTGTATTAAATTTATTGTTGTTATCTATCCTCAATTGACAAACTTCAGTCCTTGGAGTATTCACGCACTACGTACTATCGGGTCGTCATAAATTGTTTGTTATTGCCTTAAGTAGTATTTTATGACGGCATTACCCTGGTTAAGGGCATTAATTTGATATATTATATGTCGTCAATCGTACACAATAAGACGTGTCAACAATGTAAGGCGTTAAGGTGTGAAGCGTGTCAAAAATGATTGCGATCAAAAAATAAAGTGAACGTGAATTATTCGTGCCTCAGAGATTGTTTAAATCAACTGAAGGGGAATAAGTGTGGCAGATTTTTGTTTTGTTAACATTTATTTATGTGAAGGTTTAAAAACTTAATAAAAAACCTTCAAGTTGGTATAACTCATTAAGCAATATATACAGTTAAAAATAATAAAAACTAATTGATTTAATAAATATATCACGACTAAATATCTATTAGAACTGTGCAAATACAGAGGTTACGACCTTTGACATAGTGTCTGTTAATAGTTGCGAATACAACAAGCACTTAGATTACCCTTATCTTTGAACTGATTTACTGATATTGCTGAAGGCATACACTACTTTTCCATTAACCCAGAACACGTTGATAGGTCTGTCTTCCGGTTTAAACAAAGTAAGCAACGTGATCTTGGTGTTATATAAACTTGTCTCTCTTGGAATTGAAATGTTTTTGAACTGAAATGCTGTATTTCTCCTACATCTAAGTATTATATACTTATCGTAAAAAGATCTATCATTGTAATTTATATCTCTACATTATAAAATAATTCCCTATTCGTCAGAAAATATAGACAGTCAATAAATTGACAATTTATTAATTGAAAAATATCGTATTTCTTTTTGTAAATAATACCTATATATGAACGCTCCTGATAAAATAAACGAGTCAGTACATTACATAGAAATAATCTAATTAGTCTTTAGTCTATAGTCTCAACGCATCTTAAATAGTTCAATCTGACTTTCAATGTGGTAATTTAAAATCGTCTTATTCCTAATACTTACGTTTTCAGATTCGAAAGTGTTATTGGATGTCTTCATTGAGACAAAATGTCCCTAAAATGTCGTAAAATTTGCTATTCCAGACGTGTTGAATCAGCGGCTATATTCACAATTTAGTACAAATTAGATAGCGACATATAATGAGTACCACTGTTTACCATATAAAGCCTTTACATGCAGCTCTATCCATCTTTATACGTGATTTATGTCAAGGATCGGTTATGATTTATAAATGAATAAAAATCAACTGAAAGATTTATTGTTTTCTTTTTGGTTTATTTTCTCATATGTCCATATTTGTTGAAGATAATACATTTAATGGTGACGGATCGCGTGATTCTGTCAAGGATATACAATATACATGTTTGTTTTACACCCGGCGATATTTATTTGCACGTATATTCATGTAGCTTGTCGTGTGTTTGCACATTCTAGTATGTGCAAACACAAACAGACTTGCTATTAATTAATCGTTAAATCTATGTTCCAAATGTAATGTATAACGGTGAAACATTCCTGTCGATATGGGCCATTGGAAAATTTATAATTAACTAATTACTTCAAAGGCGGAATCTGTATTTTTTTGCTTCGTAACCGTTCGTTTATTCGAGAGATAAAGGAGCGAGCTTGAAGTTAATTTATACGACACTAGGTTTCCGCCCGCGGCTTCGCCCGCGCAGTCAATGAAAAACCCGCATAGTTCCCGTTCCCGTGGGATTTCCGGGATTGCGTCATTTTCCCGGGATAAAAAGTAGCCTATGTCCTTTCTCGGGTATCAAAATATCTCCATACCAAATTTCATGAAAATTGGTTCAGTAGTTTAGGCGTGATTGAGTAACAGACAGACAGACAGAGTTACTTTCGCATTTATAATATTAGTATGGATTTGAGTGATGGAGATTTTGACATGCGTTTTAAATCATTCAGTAGCCGAACCCATTAAGACTTTATCTCATATTATCTCAAATATTCGAACACACCTTAAAGCTTTTAATATTACGGTTTATTCACCGTTCCGCCTGGATGTTTTCTGAATATTGATAAAGATTTTATGCACTAGTCTACCTTTGGGATATGTAAAGCTACGCAGGAAACGCAAAACAAATGCGGTTTTCATGTTTTCTTCATGAGAGGTCGTGGATATTTGCATTTAGATTTTATGTTTATTGATTATAATATATATACTTACTCATTGATATCAAATTTTCAAAGCTCTTAAGCTCTCATTCGGCTGAAAGTATATTCTGAATAAAATATGATAATTTACCTTAGAATACCCAAGATTTTCCTCTAAAGTATGTTATCATCCCCAAGAATTATCAATTCTACTACACAAGAGAGCTTTCTTTAGGAATTTCAACACATTTGTATTCAGATTGGCTCAAACCAGCCCTAAGATCACAGAAATCTGTGAAGCACTAGGTTTTGCTAATGATAATACGCTCCCCATAAAAGTCCGCCAACGGAGACAAATCAAGCGCAGAGGACCATTTTGACAGTTGCGTGATGCGTAACAAACCACGGAGAGATAAAACGCAGGTATTGAAAGCTTTACGTACTTTTCGAGATGCTTTATAGGAATATCGCCTTCAGGACCTTTCACAAAGGTTTTCGGGGTTACTAACAAAGCTGAAATCACTATTAATGTGAAGATCAAAAAGCGGTAGGTAAATATATATGGGTGTGATTCAGGTAGATATGCAACGATGTGATTTATTTGCTGCGATTCTTACTTGAAGTAATAATAACGGCTTCATTATCAGTAAACATATTGCACAAGTTATCTTATTAAAAGTTAGCGTGTGAAATCAAGAGTCGATAGCAGGTAACAGCTGCAATCTAAGGATTTTACACCTCACTGCTCTCTTTAAGTTTGCGTTTCATGTGCTGCAAAAAGTTAATCTTTTAAAACCCGTTCCATTAAAAATAAAGCGGTGCTTATATTTAAACAACCACTTAATGCGACATTTTGGATGAGTATTTATAATAATCAGTTATTATACAGCATGTACTGTATGTACAGAGACGGATTGTAATCCTGTTTGTAATGCAAAAATACGTTTTTGTTTTTATTTTATAAAAGCGGCACAGATGAAAAATCTAGTATTTAATTAATTTTAGCTAGTATTAATTTAGTTTAAAATTATTTGTTAATTTCATATCAATTTGCTTGTAACTGCACTGCAAGTAGGTACGAAATAAAAAATATTTTGCAAAAGGGAGAGTTTTGATTCTTATATACCTATAATTTACCTACGATTATAATATATTTACTTACTAAGGTAATATTTGTGAATTTTAAATCGTATTTCAAGTCACGTTTGTTTTTGGTTGACTTCATCTGTATCGGAATTTGTTGGAAGTATTTTTTAAAGGCAATTAAAAGCTCGTATAAAAATAATTAAACGTCGTGCGGAATTAAGTAATTAAGGTGCAACGAAATGTTTTAGTAGTATAAATTAAAGCTTCTGTAATTGTAGTTTTTTAGAAGAAGCCACTTGTATCCTTTATTTTACAGTGAAGTACAAAGTTAGACAATAATATTTTACGAATTTATAATCAAGCAGAGATGTTTAAAAACTTTTGCAAAGTTCTACATAGGTATGTATAAAAAATATGCGTTGGCCGGGAATCGAACCCGGATCAACTGCTTGGAAGGCAACTATGCTGACCATTACACCACCAACGCAGTTGTAGGACCAACTATTTAACACAATCAGATGGCTCTATATTATTTTGTTTACAAAGTCGCAAGTGTAGACGGCAGTCTTCCCTTGTTTGTATTTATTCCAGTGTATAAACGCAGATATATCATTGCTTTATTATTACATATAATAAAGTAGAAACAAATATCAAGACGTAATAAACGATGGAGTAAAGAATGTAATGGAATGATAATTTATCGCTAGGTTTAAATATGCAGGTATAGGTAATTAAATGAAAACTACATTCTAATAGCACATACCTACCTATATTATTGTAATGATGTGAACCCCATATTATAAATCTTGATTGATTACTGACTCGATTTGCTAACTAATTCTAAATTAATTACCTTCACATCACGCACAAACGGTAAATGTGTTGATTAGGTAATCACAAGACTGCTTAATTATTTTCACAAGCAAGCTACTTAAAAATGTATGAAAAATGAAAATTATATCTTTAAGACGTGGAAAATACAGAGCAATAAAAAGGGAGCAATAAAAAATTTTCAAAGCAAAACAAACGAGCTGAATTTTCAATTTGTTACCGGAACGGTAATTCGTTTTTGTGACGAAATTCACGTTATTATCTCACGCGAAAGTCTTAATTAGCGGTGTTAATTTAAATTATTTAGCTCAGATAATCACCGTACATATCTTTTCGAAAGGAATCTCTGGAACTTAAACCGCTAATAACTAAATTAGGTTCGAGATTTGAGACTTTTTATATCTACGTAATAAATACCTTCAATATAACTCAGAAATCAAAATACAGCAGTTTGTTCTTTTTATTTGTAGTTTTTGAAATGCATTAAGCATATGAGGCTATAAATAAAATTCAAACAATCTTTTCTACTGTATGTACCATACTTATCCTTAAATTTGGCTACTTATGACCTTATCTCCTATGCGTTGCTGGTTAAGAAACAAATTAGGATGGTCTCGTATGAATTTATTAAATGGTGTGGACGGTGTTAGAATGTAATATCCATCAGGCCCCGGAATCACAGACACAATAGAAAATCTATTGTGTCGCGGCCGGATCTGGCCGTTCGGGGCTCAATGGGTTAATAACTTTCGATAAGGATAAACCTAACGCGGATGTTCTCAAAGGATGTGCAACTTTACGTGTGCGAACGTGACCCAATTTGTGAAAACCGTGAGCAACTCCCACTTACATATAAATACCCAATCAACTGTATTGTAAACGTTAAATAAACTCATGTTTACTCATAAATTGTGTGTTTTATGTCATAATCATGATGCATGAGGAGATTTCAATCACCTAAAAGTGATTTATGTACTCGCTAAAGAAGTTAATTTGATGGGCGAATTATGCAAGAATCTCGTCGGCGAAATCAATTTTAAACAAGTGAAACATCCCGTTCAACGTTAAAAAACCATTGCAATAGTTTTTTGGGTCGCGAATTATCTTCATATGGGAATTTTAATTTGACGAAATAAAAGTCGATCGTTAGCCATATTTGGACACAAGAAGCTGGTGTACGCTTTCCAAAAACGATGTTTATTTATCATTTTATATCTAGATGTATCACAGTGTATGAAATTATAAATTCCTGTTATATGTATTGCACCAATTAAGAGAAAATGTACATGTTCGTATCATACGAATGTGTTAAATTAAGAAAAAAAGATGACATTTAAGAGACAAACAGAGAAGTTATTAATTTTCATACCTTCCCTACTTTACCTTCTATAAGGTAACTTTGGAAATTGAAACTGTTCTGTGACAGTTTAGTTAATGATCTCCAAACTTGCTCTGGAATCTGAATATGACAAATAAAAAGAAGAATGATAATTTATGAAGGTTAAAGCTTATAAAAAAAGCTTGACCGATCGAATTATTTTTTGTTACACAATATTCAAAATTATTGGACATCGTACCTTACAATTTAATTAATGTTTATAAGAACAATAAATAGTTAGACAAATAAAAACAAATATGCATCTAGATTTATCGTACCCATACAACTTTTAATTTATAATCACAGCATGATAAAAAAATAAGTGAGACAACTATTTAGAACCTAAAAATTAAATGTTATCTGTTGTTCGTATTCAAATGTTATAATATTATATCGTAGCTAAATAATGGTCTACCGACTTTTTATCTACAGCAATGCGTTAAAAAATTTAAACTGCATGTAATACATTCCTTTGAATCTGATATTTGTGGGTTATTAATGACGTGACTACACGGAATGGAAAGAGTTAAATATGATATGCTGCAAATATTGTAAAATGATAAATCATTAGGCCCATATACGGGATAAAAAACAAGTAGCTTGTATACGAAATGAGAACCCTACAGTGGTTGTGGCATCTGATACATAACCAGATAATAATTTAAACAGAATTGTATATTTATCGATCAATATGCAGCCAATTATACGATAATTTATGTTTTACATGAGAAATCATTATATTCTGGTTATGCTGACGTTAATTATTTTTTGTTTCTTTACAAATTTACGATACGATCTTTATGTTACTTTAATTAATTTATCCTTTGTGCAACGATTTACTCTTATTTATGCGTAAATCGTAAAGTATTCCTCTGAGTAAATTACCTATAAAGTATATAATTTAAATGATAAGAAGATATTAAATTAAAACTTCGTAAAATGGTTAGCATTTGCTTAGCAAGAGAGCTGATTCACTATGTTGCAAAGTTGTTGGCAATAATATGTGTTGCAGAGTTGAAAAAGGCATTTTGAATAATTCTCGTCCGTGGAGCGACTACATTTACACAACATTCACATCCATCATGAAGATGATCAACTGTTTCTCTGAAAAATACATCTTTAAAGATTCATCAAATTGAAAGTTACAAAAGTTTTGAGGCTTTCTAAACTAGCAGTTATTAATTTCTCTCTAACACTTTTTAGTTATACGTAAACAAGAATAGGTATAAGCTTTGATATCCTATATTTTAATGCCTTGGTTTACATAATAA
>CAJQZM010013540.1:0-11771 GCA_907164665.1 Colias nastes
TTTTCGTAAATGGCTACACGACGATGGTTACCTGTGCAAAAGTTAGCTTGGTACAAATGGTTGAATTGTTTTTTTTTAAATCAACACATTTGCGTCGGTATGGCGGGCTGTAAGTCACACCGGAAAAGTATGGCATGACACTACCGCCTACTTCTTTTTTATGGGCTATCGGTAAATTCTAAAATTTTTGTGTTACAAATCGTTTGACTTTCGCTATTTTTACGACGAGTTCGACTAACGCCCACGCGACTAAGCCGCCGGTACCAGTGTTCACACCATCGTTTTTCTTTTTGTCATTGCGTACTAAGACCCCTGTAGAACCGCCATCCTGTTACAAATGACTCGAAATTTTGTGTCAGTATCTCCCGGTCTATAGTCTTTCTTAACAATTCTAAAAAATACCTCATACTCTAGGTATATTTGTAACGACGTAGCGGTTCAAATAGTACATTAAAGTTTGGATATCCATTAAGAAAACCAAGTTTGGTAGTTGAAGAAGGTTGGTAACTCGCTAACTTAGTAGTTAGTATGCGTGTCTAGGTAACCAGAAATGAACGGAAACCCAGTTATGCATAGGAAATGAAATAAGGATAGTGTTTGATGCATATAAATGTTTTTTTTGTACTAAACATGACTTTTGAAACGATTTAATAAAAAATACTCAAGACCGTGCACGCGGTCCGTGCGCTGTTTGGCTCAAATATGTGATTTTTCAAACCAGATTGTCCATCAACCACTTATCTTACAAACATATGAATTACTAATAATTTTAGGAAATGTTATTGTCTATGTTGTTAGTTGAGAGTTTTTTCAATTAATACAGTATTTGTGAATACCATCAAGATAACTGAGACGATGATCACTTGATTTCACTTTTAGTGTCAATTTAGAAGCTAAAAATATCTGAAATTGCTGACAGATCTAACAAAAAATTTTTTTTAACTAACTGCAAAAATCCTTATTAAAATAGTTAGTTAAAAGATTTTTTTTATTTTGGACTCCTAACTTACGAAATTAAAATCCGAACAATGTGATTTTTTTTAGAAATTATAGTCGACAAAATGATTATTTTCACCAAGATATTTGACTTAATTGAATATAATTTATACATATTGCAATAAAATAATGTCTTCTTTATAAGATAAAATTTAAAAAATCAACTAAGGTATCTCTATTATTTTTCAACAATTTTTTTAAAAGTACTATAAAACACTGCGCGCGACCCGATTCAAATCAGTCGGCAGCGAGCCTTTCCAGAGAGAGGACATGTTGCTGGGCGCTCTCCTTGACTCCTTTGCTGTTCATAGTAAAAGGATAGCGCAAGCTACGATAGGTCGCGTAGATTTTGACTTGCGTTAAATTGAATAAGCGCTCTTAATTACGATGTCACTTTTTTTTTATTGTTCTTTGTAATATTATGTGAATAATATTATCAAATTAGTGTTAGTAGTTATGAAAGACAGTCTAACCTAATTTGCGCCAATAATAATTAAAAAATGCAACGTTAAGAGCTTTTTAAGCTTCACGCGATTAATAGCTAGTTGGCGCGAAGACAGGACAATGTCTCTCACATCAGTCAGTTCTTAAATTATACAAATTCTTCAAGTCTGCACTTTTCAAAAACTCCGTCTGTCAAACTATAAACTAGCGTCTAGCGTCTAGTAATTCTTTTGCATGACAATCTGACGTGTCTAGTATGTTTAAAAGTGCATTTCTTTGCGGAGAAAAAAAATACTATCACCTCCGTTCATCTAACACGCCCTTAGCTAAAATCTAAAAATAGTTTAGTCGTCGTCTGTTATCCACTTTACGGTTTCAAATTGGATTTGAACTCGAGTGTACTTCGTCGGGTTTCGTAAAACCACTTTTATACTCGCGGCTCCAGATTGCGCACTACGCTGCAACTTTCTTTGAATTACTTCTTTGTCGTTTTGATTAACTTCCTTTGGTATGAATTTTATTTATAAATGTGCTCTAATGATAGGTTTATTTTTTAGGTTCACATGTCAAAGGCTTGGCGTTACATATTTCCATTCCTGTATATACTTTATGATTATTATTGAACGAAACCTTTAACAAAATTGAATCACTGATTTCTTGGTTCTTAGAGCCTTGTTTTTAATGTTCGGCTACCATCACTGACGAATGTCAAGTAATAGAGTTAAAGTATTCGAAGCAATTTTTATTTAATGTAGTCACTATCAACCAAAAGAAATACTGTTGTCTTTTCGAAGCAGATTTAAACAAACATATTTTTAAAGCATTTGGGCTAAAATTTTTTTGAGTATCATATTCATTTAAAGTGTTACACAAATTGCAAGCCTAAAAACCGATTAAATGTAAATTGTGTCGTGGAAATTTTTACGCATACAGTTTTTGCCAAAAAATTTGATAAGGCGTTTTATTTTCAGGATCTCCAGAAAAGTTTCATTATTCTTAGAAAAAAACCGCAAACTTAATACCTTTTGTATTAATTCTAGTAAATTTTTGTAACCGTCCGTGTTACCAACAATTAGCCTACGGTTTCATTGTATCGGTAACATTAAGTTTCGTGAAAATAAATGTTTGAGGTATGTTTAATAATTATAATGTTAAGTAAAACTTGAATTATTTTGTTACGCCTACTCTAAAAACCCACAACATTTGGAGTAATATAATTTCGTATTTATTACCTTTCTAATCCTAGTAGGCATCAGATAATTTCATCTAACATTAATTTGGATAAAATAATTAATATTTCATTTTATGTAACTTAGATTATTCTTTAGACATTCGAGAAGCGTGAAAGTTTTAATTGTTTAACATAGATTAGCATTATCTAGGTATATTTTTCTTTGATGTTTTCTTTCTAATATTTTATTTTGTTTTAAATATAGCAATTAAAATAATTGATATTTTAAGTACTAGAGAATACAATAATTCTTGCGTTCACCCTCGGTAGATACTGCTTTCTAAACCAGTGCTACCAAATTGTTACATAACATGGCGTTTTATAGAGCTTCAAGTTTAGTAAGGTTAGATTGAATTTATGTTCACAACTAGGCAAAATTAAAATATAAACCAGTTGTTTTACTATCGCAATCAATGTTTTCATTGTTACTGGCACTCCCGTTTAATTATAAATGCGAAAGTTTGTATGTTTGTTTCTTACTACTTCACGCAAAAACTGCAAAACCGATTTTCATTAAATTCAGCACGCACATAGAGAGTAACTTGGATAAACACATAAGATAGTTTTTATTCGGTAAATCTCACCGGAACGGGAACTATACGGATTTTTCTTTGACAACACGGGTGAAGCTGTGGAAAAGCATTAAGCTTAAGCTTTTCGCCCTTAAAAAGTTTACCATAAAAAACTTTAACATCAAGAAAACACCTAGATTCTATTGACATCGATGAAAAACTTCCTTTCACATTTTTGACCCGCTCCAAGATAAAAATGTAATTACGAAAATGAATTTGATTTCCTAAGCAGTTCTGTTCTCTTCGTAAATATTTTAGTTAAGGAAATTGCTGAAAAGCGCTGAATATAATTCATAATTAAATTATGTCCGAAGGCCAGCGCCAGTTTACCGTTCACCCTTGCCCAGATAAAATATTTAGCTTTGATCGAAATTAATGATAGCTTCGGTTAATATTTTAATGGCGTGAACCTGCTGTTTTAATTATTTATACGTGTGTCGAAACAAAAAAGGTTTGTTTTCACTAACATAACATTGAACTAAAATAATTGTTTGTTGTTCCTTGTCCAGCATTAGCAAATTTAACACGGTTTATGGACATGGAATTATAAACAGATAATTCTACCCTATCTGTGATCGGCAAAATTATTTTTTACTTTGAGTGGAATCCTAAAAAATAACGTCCGGCTCAAAAAATAACTCTATAATATTGACAACAAACAAACTTCCTTTAAAAGAGCTTTTGAAGTTATCATACAAATAATCACCGCCCAATCTTAAGGCATTTTGTTAACAAAACATGCATTAGCAATAGTGAACTCAAAAAACCTATTTAATTAATAGGCATTGTTAATACATAGATACATTTTTTTTAGTTATATAGGATTAGTTAGTTAAAAACTTAGTTAACCTTTAAGAAGATAAAAAATTGATTCCATAAAGACGTATTCGTTATAGCAATTCAAAGTATCATAGATTTTAGGTCTAAGCTTTATATCAACATAAAAGATATCGCAACTTATGAGATAAGGAAGAAGCTCCTATTATACGGTTACGATTACATGATTTTCACATTTAGACGCGGCGAAAATTTGTATCTTCCTTTCAAAGAAAACGACGCTTATATTATTATTAATGTGGATATAAAACTAGATGAATGTAATGCGAGAAAATTCCATATTCCAAATTCCATATAATAATATGATAAACAATAGCTATAAGCAAAAACAGCTATAATAATATTTAGCATTCAGAATATTCTGTTAACCCTGACTTGGCATTATCATTTCCAGGAAACGATATTTGTGTTAAAAAGTCCGCCCTCTACAGCGATTGTAATAGAAAGTTCGTCCAAGAACGGGATAAGAAAATTAATCTTTATCAAAACAAGATAGTTTGCCCGAACTTTGCCCTTTGAATTACTTAAATCACAAGCGCCTATATTATGTAATCAGGGGGATTAACGTAATATTGCAAAGTTTACATAGGATGCGGGTCACTACGTAATCCTATAGGAGGTGTCAAATCGAATCGGCGAGGTGCGACCAATAAATAGACTCGTAGGAAACTTAAACATTGTTTTGCTTTCGTATTAACAAATTTTTTCATTAGAACAGTGACGTCATGCGATGGCAAAAGCTACGCATTTTCATGTCGTAGGCGTTACAACGGTGTATACTTATGTAAACTTTTCATATAATGGAAGAGGGCTCGACAATCAACCTAATTTTATCCAACATTTTATATAATTTCTTTGCATTATAGGACGTCACGAAAAAATGATTGTAAACATTATGAGCATATTTCAAGTTAATTACTTTACGTAATAGATTTTATTTCTACACCATCAATATAAAATGCTTATAATTTTCAAGTCAGTATTTGGAATTCCCTATTTCACAAAGCACTTGTCTCACATAAAAAGTAAGTATAAAAATCTCTACAAATCTGGTACCCGTAATAACTACGATCACCAATATCGAGTTGAAAATACTGTGTGTGGTGTCGAGACAAGAATAAAGCGGAGGGTTTGCGGTGTAGTCGTGCGATACGGCCACAGGTGTTAAATCGCTCAAACATTTATTTTTACACTTATAGCGGTTATTCCATTTCACCCGGCATGATCCATGTTTATGTGGGGACTTACCGACGGGAATTAAAAGATACAAATACAGATGACGCGGCTTGTTTATTGAAGCCTATTGAAAATATGTACTATGTTGTTTATGATGGTTTGCTTGCAAAAATAATTTAAACCAAATGGTCGTAGAAATAAAGCTCAGTATTCAATGGAATAACCCGTTATGTACAGAACCATCCTTTGGGGCTGATGTTTACTTTCAAGTGACGTAATGTCATTTTTATTATTTTTTATTGGCTTTTCAGATGGAGAGCGTGTTTATGTGTGGTTTATGGCAATAAAATAATAACATTAGGACTAAGAAACCAATAACTTACGAGAAAACAAGATTCAATCTAACTATTAGATAAGACGAATGATGTCGTAAAAAATAAAAAAGAACAGAGTAAGGAAAACACAAATACTTAAATATAAATAAATTATACGAAGCTTTTTATGTCTAATCTTGCATTATTGAGTTTTTTTTTATTTATTAACAATCTACATTCGTTTAGTTTCGCCAAAATCGTTAAAGCTTTTTCGTAAGTTGGCTGAAAAATATGCATATTTTTAATAAAATCAAACTTAAATATTTTGTTAGTAATAGAAGCCAGCTAGATTCATCTCATACATTATTATTCACAAAACTGATTGTTTGCCTTTCTATCTTTTTCTTATTTTATTTATTTCATAATCGTAAAATATATTTTTAATCATGATTTATTATTATAAATCAATCAATAAAATAATTAGATAATAATACCTATTTGAAAAATCCGAGACCGCCTCCTTGGTACAGTGGTTGACGCGTGAGCGTAAAACCGAGGGGTCCTGGGTTCGATTCCGGTGGAGACGAAGAAAAAAAATGTCTCGGTCTGGCAGGACACAGAATGCTGATCACCTACTTGTCTCTAAAGAAATTCGATCAGTGAAACAGATGTATAATGCATCTGCCCCTTACCCCACACACATGGGACTTTACTTACCTATTTGAAAAAAATAATTATTATTATTTTAATACATACTTTAATATAAAAAAAAATATTCTTATAAATATAAAATATTTTAAGATAACAAATATCAATGGACCAGCTCTTTAAAATCCCAAAATATTTCGCACGCTGTCAGTGGGTCAAGGTAATTGTGGGGTAACAATCGCAAAGTTCTCATAACTGTATTTATACAATAATTTAATTAATTTCAATGAAAGATTATATATTTATTTATTATAGAGAGTATTGACACGAAAAGATCTATTAATTAGATTTTATTATTAATATTGGTACGTATCTAATAATATTTGATTTTGAGATCTTTTATCATAAAACAAAATTAAATATTGTAGAGACATTTTTGGGCATAAATTTTTACAAATGTTTTTTCCATAATTTTAGACATTAGGTATATTATGATAAAAAATATTTAACGTCACCGTCTTTGGTACTTAACTCGTCATATAACTGTTTGAAAACTCAACCATAATGTGACGCATTTATAATCTTATATAAAAAATTATTAATAAGGAAAATTGAGCTCATTTTTGATTGAAAGGCTTTAAATTAAACGTAACAACTGACGTAAATTACAATAACAGTGAAAATTAAACTATCATTTTATTTTGTTTTTATCAATACGCTTAAATTCAGACGTAACAACGGACATAAAATTACAATAACAGTGGAAATTAAACTATTTTTTTATCAATAGGCTCAAAATGAAACGTAAGGAATTACGTAAATTACTATAACAGTGGCAGTTAAGCTGGTATTCGGTTGTGAAGCACAACGAATAACTTCCGCGTTCAATCCACTACGATATGATGACAGAATAAAGGCTTTAAAAATAAAAATGTTTGAACTTCGCCGGACCGTGGCGGAATTTCGCAACTACATTTTATTATTTGAACAGACTTGTATGTGACTTTTAGAGTAATTAGGCTATTTTTGTTTGCTTTGTGTGCGGTTTTATAATTATAAAATGTAATGAAATGAACCTTTATTAACTCTACTTTCTTGCAGTTCATAGTTTATGATGTGCGAAATTACGTATGTATAACATACAGACATGTTTTCTAAATGTTATTACTATGAATTTAAACTTAATGAGTAAATGCATAAATATTTATTATTTATTATTTTAACGAACACCCAAATAGAGCCTCGCTACAACGTCAAATTGGATATTATAAAATAAATGGTCAATGTAAAAGAAACATTTAAAACAAAATAATATCTCAAATTAAATACTATATTGCTTTCTCTCAGCGGCTGAAATAGAAGTTCTTAGAAATTACAGAACTAAAATATTAAAAACTACGCTAGAAAATTTTGCTTATTATAAAATGTAGCTTATAGTTGATGTTACAAAAAAGATATCATTAAAAAAGAATTTAAATAGGTACAATGCCCTTCAATTTGCAAAAAAAATATGTACAATTCTTTCAAATTCTCACGATTATGTTTTTGAACACTTACATTATAATATAAATCATAAAATAATTGCTAAAGTACTTGACATACTTTAAGACTCACTTTATAACCACTTATTGTGGCTGTAATACAATTATCTAACAGTTATACGAGAAACCTAATAGTTTTATTTTCAACATATGTAATAAAAACTCGTATTACTAATTTAAAAACCTAGGGCATGGTGAATAATTAATTATTAAAAACTGTTAAATTAGTCTCTATATTGTAAACTAGCGGTCTGCCCCGGCTTCTCAGGGTCTAAAGATTATCTGTGCCAAATTTCATCAAAATCGGTCCAGTAGTTTATGCGTGAAAACCATACATACATACATACATACATACAAACCTTTCCTCTTTATAATATTAGTATAGACGAAAGTTACCTTGACTATAGTTTTATAAAAACGAATCTTTGATATTCGTATTTATCTGTTACATTTTCTTATACCTAATTAAAAAAATTGTAAGTATTTATTTAAAAGGAGAAGACAGGAAAATAACACAAGCCATTTATTTTGTAAACATTTATTCATTCACATAGAGTTTCAATTTATTTACAACTAAACTATAAAAATTATTTATTATTTACATTACTTACTACAATTTAAAACTACTCGTCATCGTTGATAAAATATTTTGAAAAAAAATAGAGACCATGAATAATTGCGATTTCTTTGTAATAAAGTGTTTCTTTTTTTACTCATCGCTTTATTAAATAAGGTGTTTCGTGTTAAAAGGCGTGCAGTGTGATTTGCCTGTAAGGCATAGTTCACATGATTAATATTTTATTTTTAATATTTTTAACTAGCGGTCCGCCCCGGCTTCGCCCGTGGTACATGTCTACGTTTTCTCCATAGAACCATCCTCGACTTCAAGGAATATTATAAAAAAAGAATAAACGAAATCGGTTCAGCCGTTCTCGAGTTATGCGCTTACCAACACATTTTGCGATTCATTTTTATATTGTAGATTTATTCAAGGCTTAAGTGAACGGGTGTGTAATGTGTATCAAGCAGTTGAAATATAATACAGGGCAATCTAAGAACACCTGCTTTTATAGTTTAGGTTACAAATCGAGATTTCTACATAATTAATATTTTGCGCACTAATGTTTGATGCGAGGTGAATTATTAAATACACGGGAAATGTTCAACATTACATCTATAACAATCTAAATTACACTGCTGAGACTTTCATTTTGCAATGTGAGTCAATAACATTATGTGTACATCGCACACATAATGTTATTGAAAAAGTAGTGTAAAATAATCTAGGAAAATCACAAAATAAATGTTACTGTATACAAAAACGTGTAAATATTTGTACATAATACACATACCTAAATAAAATTTTGTTTATTGAGCGAATACGCTCGGTTACTACAATTTACAAAACTCTTTATGTCCCCTTTTTAATCGATGAATACGCTGTTAAGGAAAGTACAGTGCGACACAAAAGAGATGACAAAAAATGAGGGCGCCACCGTCGCTCATATAGCAACACTGATACTGCGACGCAAGCGATCTTGATACTATAGAATAAAAATCAAAAATATAAAAAGTAATAAATACCGCGATTTAAAGTTGTTTCATTCATCATCGTGTAAATTTAAGACAAAAATACATTAGTATTTTAAATGACCTACCTAGGTCAAATTTTACTTAAATGTATTTGGAATTAGTTTATAAAAATCGGTCAAGCCATTTAGACTGCAGAGGCGCACATATAATCAAACATACGAACAAACAAACATAAATACATACAGCTCAAACCTAAGGCTCAAACACATTACCCTCCTTCTGGGTCCGTCAGGTAAAAAAAAAAAACAAGGTGATTTGAAAACTACATATTTTTATTTATTTTTTGTAGATATTCTCCTTCATTTTTACTCCCTTGCTCCACTATCCTGCGTACTGTGCTTTCAGAAACCCCTATAACAAACGAATTAAGATGAATAAAATAAAATAGTACATTTAACATGTTTATTTAGTAGCTTAAAACTATTTTTTTTTATGTCGGAGGCCAAGACTCACTTTGGTAAGTAGTAAGTAAGGATTCATAGATAGCTGTATGAAAATAGTTATCACTATACTATTTAAGGCTGGTTGGATTGGATATAACTTCTTGACTCAAATTGTGCTGGTCGCACTATAAAAACTAGTTTTTGTTTTCATACAAATAACCTCAAATTAAATTTCAAAATCTTAATAATCGCCATAGATACGTACATTAAACACTCGTCACTAATGGAATATTCTATTTTACGTAGTACTGAGCAAAAATAAATGGAATCTCACCGGTATAATTTGCTGTACGTTTGTAAACGTTTTCCAAATATTTTTCTCGTTTTTCAGCTTGAAATTAAGAGAAACACCGAATGAAAACTTTATATATGGCATCACGGACACCGCTACGTTTAACCTTTTTCATGATTTCTCCTTTTTGGAGTAAATTTCTTGTTCAAAATTACAATTTTATCTTAAGAATTCTCAACTTCACCAAAAAAACAACAAATTTTTATTCAACTTGACAGCTGCATTGAAAATTCAGGGTTGCCAGATAATGAAAAAAAAATTAGTTCCAAATTAATTAATTTCATCTCTTTTATGTCGCACTGTACGGCATACATTAAATAACATTGTATTGACGTCAATGGACGCTACAGCAGATATTCTATTACAAGACCGATGTCCTAAGAAACCAAACTGAAGTATTCATACTGGATTATAATGTGCCTTCGAATCTATAGTATGTATATAAATGAATGCTTGTCTGTACATGCGATATCCTTTAAAGAACCATAAATTATACATTTGACGATCTTCAGCAAATTATTGAGCCTGAGCTGATAACGGTTTTTGAGTTGATACGATCAATCTTCGACTATGTACCACAGACTAAGCATAGCTGTGCACCCCATAGTTTTCTATAATATCATGCTATAGTATCACATAGTAATACTAAAAATCGTTGATATAATTTTGTAATTATAGCGGTCAATTACCGTAGCTGCGGCACTCGCGATTGGCCCTTTCCTCTCTCAGTTTATTATCGATTAAGTAACACCGATTAGATAATAGGTAGTTGGCCCCACTTGACGTACAGATCTATAGCAAATTATATGTGAACACAATAGGACAATAATCTAAAGTGAGTTTGCACTTAATTTACTAATGTGGAATGCACTATTGCCGTTTGACGATCGAATTGAAACATTTATGTTCAAAACAATTACTACAGACTATCTAAAACTAAAATTAATCTATTTATTTTATTTTATATAAATATTTTATCTAGGACATCGTCTAATTTATACCTAGTTAATACCTGGAATAAAAGCATATTGTTTAGATCAGTAGGACAGTTTAATTATTTATTATCACGAAATATTCAAGAATGAAACTTTAAATGTTTTATTGCTTTTTTGTGTTGTAGGCATTTCAGATACTTACACCGATATTTTACATTGTTTGTTCCCAAAAAATTGGTTTTGTAGCACATTAATTTCGGAGTCAGTTTATTCGAAAGCTCACTTATATTTATATTAATATGTACAAGCCCTTACATTTCTTCGTGCTGCGATGTCAATGGGGCTTTGCATTCGTCGCGGCAAGCACTAGTTATGAAACTGTGACGCAAGCAAAGAGCGTCATTTGTTTTGCGGTCAATTATTTACAAATGGGTATTTAAATCGAAACTAATTCGAGTCATGGTCCGTTGGGCAGTTTCGCGTTAAAAAACTTATCAGGCTTTTTGCTACATTTGAGTATTCAAAATGCGTGCAAGATGTGCTAAAAAAGTGCAAATAGAAGCAATGCTTAAAAATATAGTATTTTTCGTCGTGGTATGTGCACTTATTACAATAAAAAGTTACCTATTTAAATAATATATTAATCACATCTTCATATAACTATATACACTTAATTACTATAATGGAACATTGCTCATACTGTTAACTATAAAGTAATTTTGTTTTTTCATACTAAGTTTACTGCAAAA
>CAJQZM010013541.1:0-28929 GCA_907164665.1 Colias nastes
AAATAAACAGGAGCAAATGATAAACACTACGTTCTTTCAAACAGCTGATGCACTTTTTTTTGCGATGTACATAATAATAATTATTATCTTCCTGTAGAAGCAATGTGTTACCTACTACGTTAACTTCGCATATAAAATTATTTTCAAACTGAAAATAGAAATACAATTAGATCAGTTCTGAAATTAAAAATAAATTGTTGAAAGTAGAAACTTAAGAAAACTTCATACGGAACTCTCAGTACGTGATTCGAGCTCGCTCTTAATTGAATTTTTGTATCAAGATTACAATCACAATACAAACAGAGGTTCGGGCATTTAGTAACTACCGCTTTGGTAAAAGGTTAAGAAAATAATGTTATTGTTAATACACTACAATCTGAGATTTCTCATCCAGGTTACATATTTATTAAGGTTGTGTTTGCTAACCCCGGGACTATTACATTACCGAGCTTAATTCTTTCAACCCTTTGCTGATATAATGCCTGGCTTGTTTTCCCTTTATGAGATAAATCAATATCCATAGACCAATCACGCGTCGAATTACAAACGATAAAGGGTTTCATTTCCGAGTGAATAATTAACATTTTGAACAGTTAATTATCTCAGGAAGGTAATGCAGACGGAATTTGTTTAGTGTCTGTTACATTCCTAGAAATAGCATGCGAGGAAAATTATGTGTAACGTCAAAAACTATGCTGTGTATGTAGAACAACTTTGCATAATGTATACGGCTGGTTGACGTTGTTGTTAGGGCACACCCCGGACACTCCATACAAAATTATCGTTTTGACAGTCACACTGTAGAGACTGCAAATGTGTGTGTTAACGCTTTATGGTTGGCACATTTGTGACTAGCGTAAAAAAAAATTCGCGTTTTTCTGATGAAATACATCCGTAAACAGCACAATATCTAACCATTTTCTACGAAAAACGATAATTACAAATCCAAAATAATAAATTACTTTAAGTCAATTTGATTAATGTTTGACAACATCTTCGTTGCGTATCGTCCTTGCAGAAAAATGCGGACCATTTTTAGCCTGATCGTGCGAGGTGAGGTAAGTGTTTAATTTTGGCGGGAGGCGGAGAGTGTCCGTTCTGTAGCGTTTAGCTACTATTATGTATTCTGTGGTTAGGGACAGAACTTAGTATGTATGATTCTAAAAGTTATTTTTCTATGTTTTACACAGAATAAATTGATTCATCTATTTTGATTTCATGATATTCTAAAGTTCTTAATCCCTTATAGGATGACCTAAAAACTTGTCTCTTAAACATTTGAGCTGTAACGTGTTATCCATTTATCTCCTCAGACATGCTTTGAATAGTTCTTAATATTATATAAATAGTTTGGAGTGTCGCTCAGCGGGTGCAGTCGGTTATTTCCACGACGATTTGACCTAAAATACTAGATTTATATACAGATTGAGCTGGGACGGTGGGCGTGCGTGTCCAATGCGTCAGAAGTAAAAGTTCAAGTGTGAATTGTTGTCAAACGTGTTGTCACTTGTCATAAAGTGCTGATAATAAATTAATAATCATTTATTATATTGCATTGATATTGTTTTTATTTTTGTGATAACTAAATCTTTACACTTATTGGCTATCGCCGTTTATTTTATGTAAATTTAAATAAAACAACACACAGTGTGTTTAAATAATACAATTTTTGCTATTTCAAAAAGCTCGATTGGACTGATTTTCACACGAAAGAAAATTTATTAAAAATAAATCGTTATTGCCATCGAGATGTACACAAATTCATTGCACGCGTCAAATTAATAATCACAATTTAAACAACAACAACAAACCAACAACACAATGACAATTTGTAAAGACAATTAATATGAGGTTTCATTAAGGCCTATTAAAACATTGACTGATTTATCGATAATTTGCATGTCTTACGATGTCATCTCTAAAAGCGCATTCAGTTTATTTCACGACAGATAATATAATACTATACTAGGTTTCACTAATAAACAATTCAGCAATGTTTTTATAGGAAGTAAGAAGGAACTAGATAAATAATCAACGTTTCTAAATATCCCTTGTTAAATAAATCAATTTGATATATTCTCTATCCGTAATACAAGTCATAGTATTGAGTGCAATAGTGCCAATAAATCTCGATTTAAATTAAAACACGAATTAAACGGTGCTATAAATCTCTCAAGAATGTTTTACTCTTTTTGTATAGATGTGCAATATGTAAATGTCACAAATGAATTACTTGAATGTGTATTTTTACGTGTCCGGCGTTTGTTGACTCAGTGTGGGATTAAGGCTAGTTACACGCGAACGATTTTTTTATTAATTATGATTTTAAAAACGAATAATATATGTGGACGCTTTGTATTAGTTTGTGTTTGATTTAACAATTACAGATCATTTTTATACCTTTTGTTTGTCTAATTGCAGTTATTTTGATGATTACTGATATTAAGCTCGTTTAAGGGTATAAATAAAAGTTATAAATTGTATAAACAATTTACGAAAGGAATCTACATAGCATTCGCACTCAATTACATGACTAAAAACTTCTTTAGAAAAGGTTTCAAGGATTTTATTGAATATAATGTGGTGTTAAAATAATTAAATTTCTATCTGAATAGAAAAATATCTATTTGCCTACAGTAATGATACTAGATGTCAGTATATATATTTAAATATAATACTGAGTAATTTAGTTTACAACGAAAAAATCAAGGAAAATAATTTCAAAACAATTTCAAATAGGGTTGAAGTTTAAAGCGAGTATCAAGAATAAAGCTTTTTTAATACAAAACATAATGCTATACACAAACCCACGTTTCCATCCCGATGAAAGATTCTATCTTCGAAAAGAATGTTTTTGTTTTCTTTTTATAATATATTACTTACGGCAATATTTGTTCAGGACAGCGCCGAAAACGCTTCGTGTATATAAGCAGGTATCTGATGCTTTGACCTTTTGGAGTCAGGAGTAACGTAATTATCTTAACGCGGTAGAACAGAATGGAATACTTTATATCTATTTATAATAATCACAGGCTTCATTTCATTCATGGAAATGTATACTTACTAAGCTTTAATTATTATTAATGTGGGAGATGGTTGTTGTTTTTTTTAATAAATTGACAAGAGTTGTATTTATACTATTGGTAATTACTTAAATATGTAAGAACCTACTCTACTAAAAATGAAATATTTGATATATAAAAAGGATCTGGTAGATAAGCAATAGGTAAGCATGCTAAATCTAAACCAATTCAACATTAACTACATTTAATTTTAACATTGAATTTCTATCGTTATAAATTTCAATGTAAAACTAATCGTGGATATATTTATAATGGCTCTATATAATATACCCATCGGTTGAGCTTTTCCTTATAAAGTAAAGAAATAAATAGCTAATTTAAAATTGCATTCACATTTTCAATACCTCTTCAATATATAATTAAAACTCGTATATGGCAAGCGATCAAAGCCGTAAGCTCTCAAATTCACAGAATTCGCGGCAAAGGTCAGAGTTCAGAATATCTCGATACTCGTATTGATGTCGCTTTAAAGGCTTCATTCAAATGACAAACGGATAATCGATTCTACAATTCGTTGAAGCGAATGTTGCGAATTGCTTTCGTGTTGGATTGTTGTAAAAGATCTATTGCCACAATACGAGTTCCGTGAATGTGTGGCTCAGTTGTTTAACCGAAATATGTTTAAAAACGTAATCCTGCAACTGTTTGATTGAATAGTGGTAATGTGGTATGATAAAATAATTGTGGAAGGATTGATGGATGTTTGCTAATATTTTGTGAAAAGTAGCACGTTGGATTCGTGAGATATTTATCTACAATTTGACCATTTGGTAGGTAATGTTTGAAAATTATTGTATTTTAAGACGTATAACTTCCAAAGCCTCATCTTCATATAAAAATAGCGCTATGTTCTATTCTCTTTTGTTTCTGCACATAAATAAATAAATATCAACTCCCAAATGTAAGAAAACGATTTTGCTACAACATATTATACAGATGTTACATAAATTCAATATAATTAATGGATTAACTGGATTTACATATTGATGCGGGATATGTTTTGCGTCAAATTGCAATTTAGACCATTACGTTTTGTTGCCAGGTCTATATGACGTGTTTAATACAATATTAATACACTCAGGGCGATGTATTTTCGAATATAGGAAACATAAAGTCTGCTATTTGATATAATTGTATACTACATACTTGAGAGAGCGATTAATTTTCATGGAACACATTAAAATTGGCTCGAAATCCCCACATAAATTATGAACTACTGAATTGTGTATTTATTTTTCACGAACGAGTTTTAAATATTAATTGGAAACACCCAATAACGTGGAATGCGAATTAAAAATATGCATTGCAATTATTCAAACTTACCGTTCAACTTCGTAAATATAAATCAGTAAGTAAATAAGATATTTCTTGAGCAAACGACGCTGAAGAAAGTTACAAAGTTGTAAGAAGCTATAAAAGTACATGCCGCAAAAAAGTCAAAACCTAATTAACATTTCTTTTTGAGGATTCCTTAACAGACTCGAGTTCAAATGAAGCAATGAAGGTAAGTCTCGAATCTTAATTATTTGTAACTGACATTTGCTTTGTATACACAAGTATATCTCATTATGATCTCATTTATATTAAGATTTACGTACAAGTTTTCTCAGTTATTCCTGACCAGCAGTGCTTCCTAGATTTAGCTCGCAGAACTTTAAACAATCTCATTCAATGTGTGTTGAGAGAACTTGAAGCTGTTTCTATGTCCTCAGTTTAAGCAAATAGTACTAGAAGTGTTGTAGAATTAATATTTAAATATTTTCAGTAGCATCTACGCGACGGTATAGTGTTTGATTATACTATCATGTCACGTATACTTATCCTGTCATGCATTGTGTTACGAGCTATGAAATTTAAAGTTTTATGGATATCGACAATATGGAATAGGTTATAGGATCAGGTGCATAGTTTTTATTGTTTTTCATATTCTTTTAAAATTTAACAGAATGGAAAGCATAGGAATATTATGCCATTATAACTCGCCAGTATTACTGCGATGGAAAATTGAAATGGTTATTGTAAAATACAACAATTACAGGTGTATTTTTTAACACATTTGCCTATAGTATTTATCTAAAACCTTCTCCTTAAATTTATAGATAAAATATATTTTGAATAAATAATTATAGGGTTTTAAAACGTATTAAGAAAAATTCAGCCCACGTGGACGAATAACAAGTATATTTTGAGCTAGCTTTAAACAATGTAAATAAAATCAAATTTGGTTGTTTGCTCATTTTTGAGTTATTGGTTACAATGTGAACATTCTGAACAAATTAAAACCTGTAAACGATTCCTCTTATTATATTTTTACACAATAAAATAAAATATTTTTTTTAAATAATAACAGTGAAGTTTAAAAATAATAGGGTGGTTTTTAAATATTGCTTTAAAACATTTATTTTTGCTGACTTTATCAAACGTATTGGAATGATTTAAGGTAATGTATTATTTATAAGTTAAGTAGTCAAACAAAATGAACATCTTGAGTATTGTCAAAGATATCGCAAAAGCAATTCAACAATAGCGAAGAAAGCAATAACAGAAATAAATAACTGGCCAGAGTCGACGAAAATTAATAATTTATTAGAAAACCCGATTCGTCCTTAGTATACTAGTGAAATAAATTCGCTTATTATATTTTATCTTGTGTATTTTTAAATATTTTACCGTATTTCGTATTCCTATTGAAGTACCAATACATAAAACTTTATTCAATATTTTACACGCAATGAACTGGAAGTTTGTACCTCATGATATTTTATACGAGATTTTTGGAGTAATAAAAATGTTTATAAATTATACGCTCTAACTATATAATATATTATATACTTATTCCTAATTAATGTCGATATTGATTATATGTGGTTTAATTTCTACGTATTGCCACACATGTAAAGCAACAGATTTCTAGGAGGCCTGTAATCAAGCGTTGATTGGCACTTCAGAAACATTATCTACACAATTAACTACTCGGAAACCTGTACTTGATCGAAGGAATAGATCCTTAGTAATTAGGCAAAGGCTTTCCTTCCGGGAAGTAACATAAACCACCTGTGAAAATACGATTTCTATAAATACAACCATATTGTTACTGGAAAAGTTCTAATAACTCTTTAATGGTGTTCTTTATACTAGATGTTTTTTCTTCTTTGTCACTCTATTTATTTATTTCTTTACTAGAATATATTTTTGGATTACGGAAAACTGTAAACGTATAAGACCGGATGTATATGATGATGTATAAGACACGATGGCATATTGTATTCAATTAAAATTTATTTAATTCCATCTTATATTATTGTTATGTTAGAAACGTTTAGAAAAACATAAAATATTTGAAATCGTTTATATTCGTTTATTTTCACTCCTCACTGAAAAACCTATTAAAATTATTATTCAATCACGACATAAAAATTCAAGCATAGGTATATCTATAAACCAGCTATTAAAGAAATACACTCGTATTTCTTATCAGACCGTCCCATACACAAAATCATAAAACAATCGGATATTTCCACCACAAATGAGCACCAAAGTTACATAACTAGTGACATACATTATTGCACTATGCGCAGGCGCGTGGGTTTGCCCGACCGGCGCGTTCGGATCGCGAGGAGCCACTGCGCCCGACCTGTTTAAAATTAAACTATATTATTTATTATCAACTACATTTACTCTCACGCCGAGTTTATAAATGCTTTTTGACTGCTCATGAATTTTGGCAAGCCATAATCATTATGGTTTTTAGATACATTTTATTTATCGATCGGATTTGTTTCTATTATGCTAAAATGTACAGTTCACCAAACTTATCAAATGTTTATGAGCGAGTTTGAATAAAATATTACAGCGTTCTCTCAATAAAACATCATATATATCTTTTCTCAAACTGACATAAATAAATTAGGAAATAAACATGATATTCTATAAACAATCTTTCACGAGCAAGAAATAAATATCCGAGCGTCTTCTTGCACAATGCTGTAGGACATAATATTATAATCATCTAATTTATTTAAATGTTAGATATGACATGAAAAATTTGGCTCAAATCGCCCACAAGCAAGATCTCATGCCAGTTCATTATTTTCGTGAATTTCAATGTTAGAGGAAAAACGAGACTACGAGATGAATGTTAATTAAATATATTTTTACAGATTTATACGCTGGAAATATATTCTCGGCTAATCTTTATTTTTGTTGTGCTGTTTATATGACACAAGAGTAAATTATAGTTGTCCACTAATATATCCTCGTGCTATGCATCGTTTCACATGTAATCGGAATTTCTTTTTTGTACTAGATTTATAATGATCTGTATAATTTAAATGTACAGTTCTCATTAACACTTAATGTATTTTTGAGAAATTTACTTAGAGTATTTTGCTTTGCTTGTAAAGATCAACTACAAAATCCAATTTGGTATGTAATGCAGTTAATCAATAAAGTATGAAAGTTCAGATGTTTGAATGTGTGTTTATCATTATATCGAGAAGACTCTTTGACCAGAGCTTTTCATATTTTTTTGGTCAAAGAGTTTACAAAGGTACATAGTCTCTATATTGTGTTTTAGTATTATTGTATGATTAATAAAACAAATAAGTAATAACCACGAGAAAGGTAAATAGCCTTAGTATGAAATTATACTATAATACGAAACTTTTATTGTGCTTACTTTATGAATATTTCCCCGACACCCAAAGTTTAGTGACCGCTTAATGTTGGTTATTTTAAGGTAACTAACTCCCTAAATAGGTTGATATCATTAGTTTCACGAAATTTTGCACCTCTGTATATCTCTGCATGTTATTATGTTACATTTGATGTTACTCTATATTTGTAGAGTTAGTTTATAATTTACTAGCTTTCCACACGCGGCTTTGCCTGCTTTGTCTTAAATATAATAAATTATATACAAACCTTCCTCTTGAATCATCTATTATCTGAATCCGCATCAAGATCCGTTGCGTAGTTTTAAAGATTTAATCATACATAGGGACAGTGAAAGCGACTTTGTTTAATGCCTGCTACTCACGTAGGTACCTGCCGCAGGGGCGATATTGGTACAATCTCGGTTGGTCGGCGGTTGGAGCAATTTCAGATGTTCTCTAAATTGCCCCTGCTTGCCTATACACATCACAATTAAGGAGCCAATTAAGGGTGCAATTCCAACATTACTCCTGCTGCAGATACGTGAGTAGCCGGTTTTATACTATGTAGTGATGAGCTTTAATGTTGAAAAACAAGTGATAAACTTTACATCTACTAAAAATAAATCTAGTTGATTTAAATTTTACTATTTGTCTGATAAGTTTACTAGCCACAGTCGATGGAATAACTTCAACGAATTCTAGTTTAGAGATGGGACGTTGGAAAAGCTTTTGTCGCGAAAATAAATAAGGAATGGAAATGTTTACGTAGATCGGCTATTCCGTGAAAATGTACAGTCCACGTGAGATTAGAAATATAGAATAAACCATAAGAAGCTATTTGTTAGTATAAGTTGTTTGTTTTATACATGCCATGTAAATAACAGACTAACAAAACGTTAGAAAGAGCACAAGGTAAACCAGCAAAAATATAACATCTATTTATTGAAAACAAAAATTTACGTTGTCTTAAACAGTTGTTTATCCTGAATGAATCCATCAAATAAAAGTTCACATACTCCATACACTTTCGTAAATAGAAATGGAAATTCAATTTATCGCGACTATAAATCATGTGGAAACGAATATTTACGCATTTTAGTATGTGCCACGTCGTGAATGTTTACAGCGTTACGCGGGACCACTAAACTTTATTACCCACCAAGGCTACCGATGTAAAAGTATTGGGCGCAAACACACGAAAAAATAGACGCGCCATTTCGACCAAAATCCGACGACGTCAGAACTAAATCTATTGACTTTCCCGAGCGCACTTTATGTGTCTCTATTTGGTATTCCAGTTCAACATACGAGAATTAGCTGTTTTTCAGCACGAAAATTGATTAGAGAGCGTGATAAAATCAGTTTACAAAGCGACATCGTTTCTTAATCTGCTGACTAAATTAGATTGCCGATTTTTGTGAGCACTCATGTTCACTATCATGTTACAGTAGCTTTTCATTGAAAGCTTTATGTAATTTTTGTTCCATTTAATGAAACAGAAAGAAGGATAAACGGCATGAATGAAGAAACCCATGGACACTCCAACACAAGCCATCTCTATTCCCTTAATCGCAATAAAACTTTTACACTAATAAGAAAGCATCTACTGGTATTATAACCGTGCAATAGAAACCGTTGTTAAGACTTTCATTTCTATTCTAAATTGGATAAACACACGTGAGATTTATCTTCAAATTTAATACATTATCAGTTCCCATGACGTCACAGGAACAAGCCAGGCCATAAGATAAAAAGGAGAAGTTTATGGCTCTGTTTTCAGTCGGATTATAGGTGGGTGTAATCTGACGCGAACTATTTCTTAGATAAAGCGCGTTTATCACAATACTCAGACATTTTTATATTAGACTGGCGATGGCTTAAGACTTAACTTGGATATTGAATTGAGCCCATTCTGGTGCCTTTGTCGGTTTATGCGGAGTCGTTTTAATATTAAATAGATATTAGGTTCACAGCCACAATTGCGTCGAGTCATTTTTATAAAGTTTATTGTATCGTGTTGTTTGACTCGATTATATTAAAAGATTTAGCGCGGTTTCACTACTTCTGGATATTTTCTGTTTAGCTTGTCAGTCAGTTAGAATATAAAATAATTTTAAAGCATTATTTTAGAAGAAAATGGCCCTAAGAGCACTAAGAGTATATATCACCTTTTATGACATAGTTTTGTATTTATTACAATTAGTTATACATAATATCGTGAATATTTAAATGGTTTACATATTCAGTGGAAGTCAGCCAGTGGAAGAAAGTCCGAAAAAGACCCGATATTATTAAGTATTTATAAAGGATCTATGTAATATGTCGTGTGATGTAATAATAAATTCAATAAGGTAGAACAGTGAGGAGCGTGTTATAATATTGCCGAGAACGCCGTGGATAGAAATGAAAAAGGTCCGAGGAAGAATACAAAAATATGCAATTTATTTTACTCCTACGCTACGCTGCGAATTTCAGGGTAACTGCTATTTCAATCCGCTAAGAAAGGGGTGTTTTGAAACTCCCACAGGAAAACAGGAAATCAACGGGCGTAGCTGAAGGATATCTGCTCTAATGATTCGTTAATTTCTGCTGAAAAACATCCTATTTATCCGTTAAATGTACTTCAACTGAATTAATAGATTATTAATAAAGATTTATACTAAATATAAAAGTATATTTCATTTGAAAGACCAAATCGTTAACCAATTAATCTTAGGAAATGTGTACAAAAACTTATTGATTTATTATGTTTATTTCCTTGGGAACTGTATAATATTTTACAATTGTATTTACTTTCTGACATCAATAGCCCAAGTTGGATTGTAAACAATTGGTCCAAGTACGTTGTTGAATTAAAATTTAAAAGTAATACTCCTGAGTGGCAGGGAGTATCTTATGAGCAATCTACGACCTTCATGATATTTGTATTATAGTGATTACGTCTGAAAACCCGTGAGTACACGTCACAGGTGCGTTGTCAGGCTGTAATATTTTCTATGTTTTTGGTGTAAATATCTTATTTGTTTTGGAACATAGCTGATAAATCTTAACGAAATTCTACCCTAAACGATAGAAAGTTGGAAGCGCTGTGGCTCCACTAGTTAATGTGGTATTTAAACAGACTTGTGTCCAATTCCTGTGTGATCAACGACATAAGGGGAGCTTCTAATTCACTTATAGTTAGTAGGTCATTCAGACTCAGCCCGTGCCAGCTCTGTAAAGGCTTAATTTGCATTTGCAATTCAAATATAACCTTATGCAGCGCAACTCAGATTTATATGTATGCCAGGCTGTGTAAGGCCTTTGAGTTTAAAATACCTTATAGATGGGATATATAGGGAATTGTTCCTAATGCCCGAGGTAATGGAACGATATGGTTGAGCGTGGGGGGCGTAGGTAGGACTATATATATATTACATAGGTTAGGAAATTGCAGCGCATTCCCGAAGGCAAGATAGAGAGAAATCTTGAGAAATTATTACTATATTTAAATAGTTAGATATTATTAATAATAAGGTTAATTAATTAACGCATAATTCAAAATTCTTTAAGAAATAGTTTAAACAAGATTTTCCTGGAACATGCAATGCAAGTATTATTTATTATATGAAAAGAGTATAAATGTTTAAAGCCGGTTTAAGAAATGTTAATCTTTTTCATTTAAAGGATTATGAAACTTTTTAAATAACTCTACCTATGTAGACTGAAATAATACACATTATATTTATAGGAAAATCGTTCTTACTAATTCGAAGAGACACATAGAAGCGATATTTAATGTATTTAAAGTCTAAAAAATAACTGAACTGATTTAATCAGCCTGTTGCTTGCTGCCGGTCGCATTGTCCGCCATATTCCTTTTTTACTGAACAAAATATCACAGAAATTTTCTCATCGTGCTTTACAATTTTATGATAATTTTTTATCACGTGAATTTATAAAGGTTAAAAGTGAATCGCTCGGATTGAATTTACACAACAATACTTCATAATGCAGTTAAAAATAACAATTTTTGTATAAACAATATTGTGCCGAAAATATAACTAGCCTTTGTATTTATACGATAAATTTGTGAATTCAAACTGTCTGTGTATTTATCACTACGAGTACAAAGCATAATTCTACTAAAAAGCTATGTTTTTCTTCCCATTTGTCGTTTGAACTATCGTACCATTAAAAGTTCTTACTGGAATTCGACTATTTTTATGGTCATTAACAACATTTATTTATATTTTTTTAAAACCAAATCATATTATAATTTTGCAATGCTTATCAATTAATCGACAGGATTTCAATTTGAAAAGGTTAAGTCCGTAGAGGTCTGTAAGTGCCCGTGTCTTTATTAATATCTTCTTTATTCTATTTCAGAAGGAGTTATATAAAATAAAAGCAATAAGATATTAAAATCCTGAAATAGCGCAACTGTCTCGTCGTGGGAGTTCGAATTAAACTTAAACGTCAAACGCAAAGTTACTCCACAAAGTGCACTTTATATCTTATTTGTAAGCTTATGAGATAAGCCTGGGATAGGAAATTGTCTGCCATAATCACTACACTACACAGGATGCAATCACGCAGGAACTGCAAAAATAGATGGTTTCAGCAAGGTTGCGGTCCACGAAGCAGCTATAAATTCGAAATAATCGATGACATGCGCGCTTGACGAATGTTACGATATTGAATTTTTACAAAGATAACATATTTGTGTCGTGTGTGTGATGCTGTGTATTGCGAGCGAATAAAAAGTTTTATTTATGACAATTAAGTTTAGAATTGTTGTAATGATTCCAAATAAAAATTATACATTGAAGTGTAAAATGATGATAACGCATCTGTCTATCTTTATATAATATAAAAAGTAATGAAAAATTATCAAATTGTAGAGAGTAAATGTCTCAATAGAGTGAAATTATTTAAAATAAACAGACTGTGAAATATAAACTCTCAAGAGAAATAATAAAGAAGAATGAACTAAATTGTTCATCAACTGACAACCCTGACCACTGTTAAAATCAACAATGATCACTAGCATATTCACGCAGCTTGAACACAATATGAAAACGTAATTACACAAGCATATTAACGTGTTAAAGCGAACTGGATATATCCAGTTATTCAATAAAACTAATTAGTTATTGTGGACGTGTCTGGAAAATTTAACGATTAATAATTGTATAAAGAATATATTCTTCTATTAGTCATTGAAAATAGGTTACAACTTATTTGTGCCTTTACCATTTCTTCTTAAAGGAGAAAAAGAAAAAGAAGAATAAAGAAAAGATAAGTGGAAGATTTTGCGGAATAAATTTAATTGTATTACAACTCTACAGTTATTTATTTGTGTAAACCGATTGTTTATGCATATGAATTGTTCATAAACTATCATACACTCTACACAGTTTTGCAGCTCCAGAAATAGCCAGAGTTGCAATATTTGTACGAATATCAGAATTCATATTTGCGTAACAATTTCCAGTGATAAATTCACTGGTTGACACATGTTACAAACATTCAGGCTCTAGAGACCACAGCTTCCTAAGTAACAGATGTGGAATTGATACTATCTTAACTCCCGTAAGGACATCAAATAAATATTCTAATGCTGCATTATAAACTTTTAGTCGCTCTGTCTGGAGCTAGTTTTTTATCTCCTTTAGAAACGTGATAAGTGCAATGTGTATAACTGAACTTTAACTGTTGTTTAACTGTTTTCATCATGCTTATTTAGCTATTATCACCTTTTATTTGGTTACTTATTAAAAATAAAACATCCTTGTAGACGGAGACCACAAATCTACTTTCTAAGCTCCCTATTATCGTCAATAATGGTAGTCATAAAACATTATCCTCTCTATAACGTACTATGTACGAGTATGTAGCCGTGCTTTGAGATAGCGCTATTACTTAGTATTTTGTATCATACACAATAGACAGAGGTGCAATGTTTTTCCGTATTCGGATTAAAATCGTACTCCATAAAAGCACTTTACTGTGATGTTAGTGTTCTCACTACGCGACGGAGAACATACAAGTCCTATACAAATTTACGAGCTTTAAATAGTCCACAGGAAAAGCAACTCTACATTAATCAATATAGGTGTAAAAGTGCCATGGAACAATATCTAGTATGCTTAAATTTGTGCCGTTTTCGGTAACAATAGATGAAAGGTAGGCGATAGTGTGGCAGTATGGTTTGGTTTATTTAAATTGTGATATATTTGACACAGCATTGTCTCTGTGAATGCCGTTTGATTGATTCGCGAATGAACCGTTGAAATTAATCAACGCAACATGTTTTAAATTGCATGCATATTTTATTATACCTATTGAGCCGCGAATTGTTATTTATGTAGCTACGTTTTGCCAAATAAACAAAGCAATACACAGCGTGTGGACTATGTATATAGCGTTTTAATTGAAATATAAGGCCAAAGGTAAAAGCGTATTTAATGGCGTGCGATAAACACCGCCCACAGTATTGGATAGAACTGAGCTCCAGATAAAAACGGCTATGGACCATTATGCGACCTTATAAATTAATTAAAATGCCCTTTTTATGGTCAAGCATTTTTGTACTATGAAATTGTCTTTAAAATTATGTTATGATTCAAGATTAGTCTAGATTTTTATCTTGGTGGTATGTATGTATTTAAGGTACAAACGAGGCAGTTGGTTCGATATACGATAGGCAAAGAATACCTAATAAAGAAAATGGCCTAGTGAAATAGATGTGGAATCAATTATTAGAAAGGACTTAAATCAAAATAACTACTGGTTTCATTTTTATATATAAAAATTTCTTGTCGCTGCGTTAGTAATTGAAGTCGTTCTTTGATGATGAGTCTGTTCTGGCGAAATATTGTTTGCCGGATTAGCTTCGACTACGTATGCACGAAACTATAATATGATCCTATTAATTCTTCTAGGACAATGACACGAGAGAATAGCTTCCAAACTAGGTTTGATACGTATGCAAAAGTCCACAAAGGGGGTTATTACCAGCAATTGTCACGGGAATTTATAAAAATCCAGCGTCACCATTTCACGAGCATAATGTATTTTTGTATTAAGTATGCCGACTGGCTCAGCAACACTGAACATCATTGATAGGGCTGCCAATGTAAACAAATTTTATAAATAGAAACGTTTCATTTTGGCTTGTATTGGA
The DNA here is from genome assembly GCA_907164665.1 of Colias nastes. Taxonomy (NCBI): domain Eukaryota; kingdom Metazoa; phylum Arthropoda; class Insecta; order Lepidoptera; family Pieridae; genus Colias; species Colias nastes. The sequence goes on from CAJQZM010013541.1 coordinate 14,907, forward strand.
TAAATTAAAATTGATATAGCAACTTTGAAAATTACTTATTTGACCTGTAGAAAACTATCCCTAATACTATAGTCTTAATCTGAGTTCTCGTTCACTGGATCTTGTCAAGAGAGACAGGGGCGAGCAGCTAAATCAAATGTATTTTATTATTATATTGATAGGACATACTGTTATAGTCACATTCAATCATCGTGTGTGGCTCTACTTTAATTTAAATTTCTGTTATCTGTAAGCAATAGTTTGAATAATTTTACTGTAACTATTTGAAAATGAAGTTTAATATATACTTACGTTTGATTATTTACCTTTGCTCATAAATTTACGAAAAGGTTAAATTATAATCTGCTATATATCTAAAAAAGAGATATAGGTAGGGCATTTTAGATTATGTATCATTTTAAAGTTCCATTTCTTACCTTATATTTAGCGCAGTACCTTATATTTGGTGCAATCAAATTGCAATATTTGTTTCTATATAAAAAACAAATAATTAAATTGACTGGCAACCTTATTTCCCGATTGAATCCATGCCAGGCTACCTACCAAAATAATTCTCGTTCCTATCGCTATGCACTTGCTATCTTAACGTCATAAATGTGGATCATTACATGTAAAATTAGCAATAATATTGCTTCATTAGTAGTATCAAACTAATGCTATCTATTTATAACATAGAATATCGATTTCAGAAATGAAAAACTTATACTTCGAGTTCTATATCATTCTTCACTCAGTATAAAAGTTTTTTCTCTTTTCTTTTCACGTTTTCAAGAAAAAAACAAAAACAGTGCAGCTATAAATGTAGTGAATTTTCAAACAACAAAATGCAGCCGCTCAAGTACTTCCATAGCCGCTTAAGAAATGACTTATTTTTATTTCTAGTTCCGAAGAAAATCAATATTTCACTGCTGTGGTTTCCATCAAACGTACTAAAAGTTGGAGGGTATAAAACTTTTCCAGATCAACGACTGAAAATATCGAGCGCGAAATTAATGGTATAAATATATATTATTTTGTTGGCTTATATTCTCTGAATATCAGCTATTTATTGTATCGTTATAATTCTTTGGTCTACATTCCAGTTTGATGCATATAGGTTAAGGTACATATTGATGATTTAAAAACCAATAATACATCTCTATTTATAGATAACTAGATTTCCGCCCGCGGCTTCGCCCGCGTCTCAAAGAAAATCCATATCCACCATCATAGTTCCCGTTCCTGTGGGGTTCTTCAGCTTCCTACCATACCTGCAAATTTCATTATAATCAGTAATTTTACGTGAAAGAATAATAAACAGCCATCCATCCATCCATCCATACTTACAAAATTATCGCGTTTATAATATTAGTAGGATTTCGTTGCACTCTATCTTGATAAAATCCTGGTTCATACAAAGCACTTTTATTTACGTCAGGAAAAAGATAAACCCTCAGAATTCAGAGGTGCGACGTCATGATAATAATCTCGGAGCGCATTTATAAAGCCTGTGATAATAAATGAAAACGAGGCTTGTAGTTGGAATAAGCCATACAAATTGTCATTATACCTACTCAATTAATATCATTTACAAAATATACAACAGTAAATAGGCAGCATGTGAAAACTGTATTCTTGTAGTTAAAATAAAATGACACATTATAAGCTTTTTTTTGCTTTATATCATTGCAATATTTTAGTTTTGTTTAGTTATAGTTTATTTAGTTTTAAATTTGAAATCCTAATTAAATGACAAAACAAAATGTTGGTTAATGGTGTAATATACTATGACATTTTATTACCTTTAGGAAATAATAGTCCCGAGTATAAAAATTATATGGATATTGATTAATATCATAGCAAACTTAACTATACTGATTACTGCGTTACATCATTAGTTTATTTACATCGTTTTTCGCATAAATAATGAAACATTTAGTGGAAATTCCGAGAATATAAAATAATAACAACCGTAACATTAAATTCAATGAAATTGTGGTAATTTTGTTTTTATGTTTGTTATAGAAAATCTATAATTTTGTTGAGTCTATTACACTCAAATAAAACGTTTGCATATTTGAAATTCTAATCATTATTTCACAGCAGAATTTTAGGATACTTTTCAAACTAAATAGATCGGAACAGGCTCTTGTTTGGCGCTGAAAAGGCTGAGAGGACGGCACTCAGACGGAACACAAAGAGTCCTATTATCTGTTTCGTTCCTGTACTTGTATGATCTTTTTTATTATCTGCCGGTTTTGTATTTTGAATACGTTTAAACAGCGATCCATTTTTCTTTATCGTGAATAAACAAGCAAGTTAGTATATAAACAATCTTCAGACATTTGAACCAACAATTCAGTCCTAAGGTAAATGCAGTTTATATATAGTACTAGATAAATGAATACATTTACCGTAAATAAACGTCGGTTAATGAATGAAATAAAATATTATAACTGGTAACCGGTATCAAAGTAATATTAAAACATAGCCTTATAAGAATAAAAGTCGCTAAAAAAGCTGTTTTTGTTTCACTGTCTCACAATATATTTCTAACTCATACTCATACTCATACATACCTGTAGAAACGCTAACCTCTAGGCTCTTTGTACCTAATCTAAATAAAATAAAAAATTATAAATGTAATACGGTTACACAAAAAAAAACACAGTCATGAAAAAATATATTTTAATATAACAAACATACAAAATTTTCAATTTCTATATATCAAAATATAACATATTCCTATTAATTTTAAACTTTTATTGTATGTCACAAACAAGGTAAAAATATGTTGTACACTGTGTCTTCTTATTTACATTAATTCTATGCTGTACATACACTCAGTGATAAATAAGATACACAGCGGCTGTAACTGCAAAAGTTGTCTCCCAATGTAATTAAAACTTCCTTCATTAACAAGTGAAAAATTATCGAGCACAGCCTGCCAAGGATTTCCTTTATGTGTTACTTTAAGATTGAGTATCGCATTATATAAAAAAGACGTATGGCACTCGAGGACTGCCGCGGTAAAGCTATTGCATGCTATGCCTTCAAGCCACACCTCCGCGCCCGTCGGAGTGGGGAGCGTGAGGTTTTTTCGTTACGGAATTTCTCGATTCGGTCCCCGCGCTCAAGGCCCGCGATAGAAGCTATGCAATAGCTTATAAAAATATATATACTTAAAGCAAAGATTTAATAATTGAAATTTGATTAACAAGATTGTATTTTCTTCCCTCCTCATAAAATCCTCCTTGGATTCATATAAAATTCTAATACGCAAATATGATGTGGTTCCTTATGTTATTAAGAGTCCGTATCGATTTTAGAGTGATTTTGACTTGTTTCTGTAATTCTTTAGAAGCTCGTTTAACAAAACTAAATTAGTAACAATGTGTGATGATATCTTAAATTAAAGATTCATTCAATATCTAAAATGCGTTCGAGACAATTTATTGATATTCATTGTCCAGTTTGTTTAATAGCCAATAACCTGAGGCGTGTTTCAATTTTTTCCATGCGGGACGTTCGTGTCTTTGTATTTTACACGGAATTTAATAGAAGAAGTTTTCTTATAAAATATACAACAGTAAAGACAATGAGACATCCTAAAATATGTTCGAGGCAATTTAAGTACTTTTATTGAAAAATTCAAAGAAAATCTAAGTTAAAATAGCCTTACTTTGATGAAATTTTATGCGTATATGGCGTCGAATTTCTAGTTCTTACAACAGAGTTAAAAAAAATAAAAAATACACACTAAATGATAGATTAATGCTTAAAAATTTGCAATAAAAAAATACATAATATTATATGTTTTATGAAAGAAATGAAATAATTTAAAGTTCTCTAGAATTTTCGATTATATACGGGAGCGCAAACGTTGTTACGGCAGATCTATATAATCGAATATTCTAGAGAATTTTAAATTATACCATTACTTTCATAAAACATTGTAGTTAGTTTTTTTAAACGAGCTCCTAAAGAATTGAAGAAACAAGTCAAAATCACTCTTAAAATCGATACGGCCTCTTAATACAATGTAAGATTAGTATTTTCTAGTGTTTGATTTTACGCGAGTATTATACATTTAGAAATTAAAGACTTTTTAACGGATTTTAAACGCGATTTATTCATTATATTATTTTCCCGACGTTTCGAACACTTTACAGCGAGCGTATATAATGAATAAATCGCGTTTAAAATCCGTTAAAAAGTCTTTAATTTCTACAATGTAAGATTTCCTTTTATTTCCTAACCCTCGAGGCAAATGAGCAGTGGTATACGTGTATAACATGTATCTGTTTGTTTGTGGATATTTTCAATATTTTAACCTTCTTTTTTAACTTACCTAGTTACTCCTAAGTAGCTTAAAACAGCAAATTCAGATTATCTATTTTCAATAGCATTTTCCATATCGCTCATATTTCGGGTTTTTATCTATACATATAATAAATCTGTAGAAGGGTCAATTCTGTACATTGAAAATATTGAAAAAATAAATAATATGATATTACACCGTTTTGTACATTTTAAAATACTTGGTACCTACATAAAGTTGAAGTGGTAATAGAAAATGAGTTTTAAATAAAGTTGTTAGTTTTTTTTTGAGTATCGATTGCTAAAGAACAAAAGAAAACGAAGGACTTGTGGAAAAACTGAGTAAATTTATAAAAATGATCTTTAATTTAGTTTTTTTAGCAATTCGAAAAAATAGCTCATACTCTATGTTTGTAACGACGTAGCTGTTCAAATAGTACATTAAAGTTTGGATAACCATTAAGAAAACCAAGTTTGGTAGTTGAAGAAGGTTGGTAACTCGCTAACTTAGTAGTTAGTATGCTTGTCTAGGTAACCAGAAATGAACGGAAACCCAGTTATGCATAGGAAATGAAATAAGGATAGTGTTTGATGCATATAAATGTTTTTTTTGTACTAAACATGACTTTTGAAACGATTTTTTTATTGTTCTTTGTAATATTATGTGAATAATATTATCAAATTAGTGTTAGTAGTTATGAAAGACAGTCTAACCTAATTTGCGCCAATAATAATTAAAAAATGCAACGTTAAGAGCTTTTTAAGCTTCACGCGATTAATAGCTAGTTGGCGCGAAGACAGGACAATGTCTCTCACATCAGCCAGTTCTTAAATTATACAAATTCTTCAAGTCTGCATTGTTCACTTTTCCCCCAAATTCCTTGAAAAACTCCGTCTGTCAAACTATAAACTAGCGTCTAGCGTTCTTTTGCATGACAATCTGACGTGTCTAGCATGTTTAAAAGTGCATTTTTTGCGGAGAAAAAAATACTATCACCTCCGTTCATCTAACACGCCCTTAGCTAAAATCTAAAAATAGTTTAGTCGTCGTCTGTTATCCACTTTACGGTTTCAAATTGGATTTGAACTCGAGTGTACTTCGTCGGGTTTCGTAAAACCACTTTTATACTCGCGGCTCCAGATTGCGCACTACGCTGCAACTTTCTTTGAATTACTTTCTTTGTCGTTTTGATTAACTTCCTTTGGTATGAATTTTATTTATAAATGTGCTCTAATGATAGGTTTATTTTTAGTTTCACATGTCAAAGGCTTGGCGTTACATATTTCCATATATCATAATCCTGTATATATACTTTATGATTATTATTGAACGAAACCTTTAACAAAATTGAATCACTGATTTCTTGGTTCTTAGAGCCTTGTTTTTAATGTTCGGCTACCATCACTGACGAATGTCAAGTAATAGAGTTAAAGTATTCGAAGCAATTTTTATTTAATGTAGTCACTATCAACCAAAAGAAATACTGTTGTCTTTTCGAAGCAGATTTAAACAAACATATTTTTAAAGCATTAGGGGCTAAAATTTTTTTTGAGTATCATATTCATTTAAAGTGTTACACAAATTGCAAGCCTAAAAACCGATTAAATGTAAATTGTGTCGTGGAAATTTTTACGCATACAGTTTTTGCCAAAAAATTTGATAAGGCGTTTTATTTTCAGGATCTCCAGAAAAGTTTCATTATTCTTAGAAAAAAACCGCAAACTTAATACCTTTTGTATTAATTCTAGTAAATTTTTGTAACCGTCCGTGTTACCAACAATTAGCCTACGGTTTCATTGTTTCGGTAACATTAAGTTTCGTGAAAATAAATGTTTATGGTATGCTTAATTATAATGTAAAACTTGAATTATTTTGTTACGCCTACTCTAAAAACCCACAACATTTGGAGTAATATAATTTCGTATTTATTACCTTTCTAATCCTAGTAGGCATCAGATAATTTCATCTCACATTAATTTGGACAAAATAATTAATTTCATTTTATGTAACTTAGATTATTCTCTAGACATTCGAAAGTTTTAATTGTTTAACATAGATTAGCATTATCTAGGTATATTTTTCTTTTATGTTTTCTTTCTAATATTTTATTTTGTTTTAAATATAGCAATTAAAATAATTAATATTATAAGTACTAGAGAATACAGTAATTCTTGCGTTCACCCTCAGTAGATACTGCTTTCTAAACCAGTGCTACCAAATTGTTACATAACATGGCGTTTTATACAGCTTCAAGTTAAGTAAGGTTAGATTGAATTTATGTTCACAACTAGGCAAAATTAAAACATAAACCAGTTGTTTTACCATCGCAATCAATGTTTTCATTGTTACTGGCACTCCCGTTTAATTATAAATGCGAAAGTTTGTATGTTTGTTTCTTACTACTTCACGGCTCACGCATAAACTGCAGAACCGATTTTCATGAAATTCAGCACGCACATAGAGGGTAACTTTGATTAACACATAGGATAGTATTTATTCCGAAAATCGCACGGGAACGGGACTAATGCGGGTTTTCCTTTTATTACGCGGGCGAAGCTGGGCGCGAAAAGCTTATGCTTACCATAAAAACTTTAACATCTAGAAAACACGTAGATTCTTTTGATATCTTTGAAAAACTTCCCCGAATCATTTTTGACCCGCTCCAAGATAAAAATGTAATTACGAAAATGAATTTGATTTCCTAAGCAGTTCTGTTCTCTTCGTAAATATTTTAGTTAAGGAAATTGCTGAAAAGCGCTGAATATAATTATTCATAATTAAATTATGTCCGAAGGCCAGCGCCAGTTTACTGTTCACCCTTGCCCAGATAAAATATTTAGCTTTGATCGAAATTAATGATAGCTTCGGTTAATATTTTAATGGCGTGAACCTGCTGTTTTAATTATTTATACGTGTGTCGAAACAAAAAAGGTTTGTTTTCACTAACATAACATTGAACTAAAATAATAATTGTTTGTTGTTCCTTGTCCAGCAAATTTAACACGGTTTATGGACATGGATTTATAAACAGTTAATAATTCTATAACCCTATCTGTGATCGGTCAATGCTTATCTTCCGAACCACAACAATAAAAAATAAAAGCAATTGTTTTTATGATGATATCCTAAAAAAATGACGTCCAGCTCAAAAAATAACTCTATAAAATTGACAACAAACAGACTTCCTTTAAAAGAGCTTTTGAAGTTATCATACAAATAATCAATTTTGAAACAAAACATGCATTAGCAATAGTGAACTCAAAAAACCTATTTTATTAATAGGCATTGTTAATACATAGATAGATTTTTTTAGTTATATAGGATTAGTTAGTTTAAAACTTATTTAACCTTTAAGAAGATTAAAAATTGATTCCATAAAGACGTATTCGTTATAGCAGTTCAAAGTATCATAGATTTTAGGTCTAAGCTTTATATCAACATAAAAGATATCGCAACTTATGAGATAAGGAAGAAGCTCCTATTATACGGTTACGATTACATGATTTTCACATTTAGACGCGGCGAAAATTTGTATCTTCCATTCAAAGAAACAACGACGCTTATATTATTATTAATGTGGATATAAAACTAGATGAATGTAATGCGAGAAAATTCAATGTTATTATCCTGACATAATAATATGATAAACAATAGCTATAAGCAAAAACAGCTATAATAATATTTAGCCTTCAGAGTATTCATTTAACCCTGACTTGGCATTATCATTTCCAGGAAACGATATTTGTGTTAAAAAGTCCGCCCTCTTCAGCGATTGTAATAGAAAGTTCGTCCAAGAACGGGATAAGAAAATTAATCTTTATTAAAACAAGATAATTTGCCCGAACTTTGCCCTTTGAATTACTTAAATCACTAGCGCCTATATTATGTAATCAGAGGGATTAACGTAATATTGCAAAGTTTACATAGGATGCGGGTCACTTCATAATCCTATAGGAGGTGTCAAATCGAATCGGCGAGGTGCGATCAACAAATCGACTAGTAGGAAACTTAAACATTGTTTTGTTTTCGTATTAACAAATTTTTTCATTAGAACAGTGACGTCATGCGATGGCAAAAGCTACGCATTTTCATGTCGTAGGCGTTACAACGGTGTATACTTATGTAAACTTTTCATATAATGGAAGAGGGCTCGACAATCAACCTAATTTTATCCAACATTTTATATAATTTCTTTGCATTATAGGACGTCACGAAAAAATGATTGTAAACATTATGAGCATGTTTCAAGTTAATTACTTTACGTAATAGACTTTATTTCTACACCATCAATATAAAATGCTTGTAATTTTCAAGTCAGTATTTGGAATTCCCTATTTCACAAAGCACTTGTCTCATATAAAAAGTAAGTATAAAAATCTCTATAAATCTAATACCCGTAATAACTACGATCACCAATATCGAGTTGAAAATACTGAATAAAATTTAAACCCATTTACTATATTATGTGGTGTCGAGACAAGAATAAATCGGAGGGTTTGCGGTGTAGCCGTGCGATACGGCCACAGGTGTTAAATCGCTCAAACATTTATTTTTACACTTATAGCGGTTATTCCATTTCACCCGGCATGATCCATGTTTATGTGGGGACTTACCGACGGGAATTAAAAGATACAAATACAGATGACGCGGCTTGTTTATTGAAGCCTATTGAAAATACTATGTTGTTTATGATGGTTTGCTTGCAAAAATAATTTAAGCCAAATAGTCGTAGAAATAAAGCTCAGTATTCAATTGAATAACCCGTTATGTACAGAACCATCCTTTGGGGCTGATGTTTACTTTCAAGTGGCGTAATGTCATTTTTATTATTTTTTATTGGCTTTTCAGATGGAGAGCGGTCTGTTTATGTGTGGTTTATGGCAATAAAATAATAACATTAGGACTAAGAAACCAATAACTTACGAGAAAACAAGATTCAATCTAACTATTAGATAAGACGAATGATGTCGTAAAAAATAAAAAAGAACAGAGTAAGGAAAACACAAATACTTAAATATAAATAAATTATACGAAGCTTTTTATGTCTAATCTTGCATTATTGAGTTTTTTTTTATTTATTAACAATCTACATTCGTTTAGTTTCGCCAAAATCGTTAAAGCTTTTTCGTAAGTTGGCTAAAAAATATGCATATTTTTAATAAAATCAAACTTAAATATTTTGTTAGTAAAAGAAGCCAGCTAGATTCATCTCATACATTATTATTCACAAAACTGATTGTTAGCCTTTCTATCTTTTTCTTATTTTATTTATTTCATAATCGTAAAATATATTTTTAATCATGATTTATTATTATAAATCAATCAATAAAATAATTAGATAATAATACCTATTTGAAAAGAATAATTATGATTATTTTAATACATACTTTAATATAAAAAAAATTATTCTTATAAACATAAAATATTTTAAGATAACAAATATCAATGGACCAGCTCTTTAAAATCCCAAAATATTTCGCACGCTGTCAGTGGCCAGTGGGTCAAGGTAATTGTGGAGTAACAATCGCAAAGTTCTCATAACTGTATTTATACAATAATTTAATTAATTTGGGCCTCTTGATTTAAATCAAAGATTATATATTTACTAGTGGTCCGCCCCGGCTTCGCCCGTGGTACCTACATGTTTAAACTATCCTATCTCTCAAGTTGGATCGAACTGCACATGGTGTGCGAATTTTATTATAATCGGTTAAGTGGTTTAGGAGTCCATTGAGGACAAACATTGTGACACCAGATTTATATAATATATTAAGATTTATCATTTATAGAGTCTTGACACGAAAAGATCTATTAATTAGATTTTCTTATTAATATTGGTACGTAGCTAATAATATTTGAATTTGAGATCTCTTATTATAAAAGAAAATTATATATTATAGAGACATTTATGGACATTAATTTTTACAAATGTTTTTTCCATAATTTTAGACATTAGGTATATTATGATAAAAAATATTTAACGTCACCGTCTTTGGTACTTAACTCGTCATATAACTGTTTTAAAACTCAACCATAATGTGACGCATTTATAATCTTATATAAAAAGTTATTAATAAGGAAAATTGAGCTCATTTTTTATTAAAAGGCTTAAAATCAAACGTAACAACTGACCACTATATATATGTATATACTAAAATTACAATAACAGTGTAAATTAAACTATTTTTTTTATCGATAGGCTCAAAATGGAACGTAAGGAATTACGTAAATTACAATAACAGTGGCAGTTAGGCTGGTATTCGGTTGTGAAGCACAACGAATAACTTCCGCGTTCAATCCACTACGATGACAGAATAAAGGCTTTAAAAATAAAAATGTTTGAACTTCGCCGGACCGTGGCGGAATTTCGCAACTACATTTTTATTATTTGAACAGACTTGTATGTGACTTTTAGAGTAATTAGGCTATTTTTGTTTGCTTTGTGTGCGGTTTTATAATTATAAAATGTAATGAAATGAACCTTTATTAACTCTACTTTCTTGCAGTTCATAGTTTATGATGTGCGAAATTACGTATGTATAACATACAGAAATGTTTTCTACATGTTATTACTATGAATTTAAGCTTAATGAGTAAATGCATAAATATTTATTATTTTATGTTTATTTCCTTTTAATGAACACCCAAGTAGAGCCTCGCTACAACGCGACGTCAAATTGGATATTATAAAATAAATAAATCATATTTGCAAAGCGATTCGAGATAATATCTCAGATTAAATACTATAATAGTAGAAGAATTCTCATATATTTTAATTATCAAACATTGCTTTCTCTCAGCGGCTGAAATAGAAATTCTTAGAAATTACAGAACTAAAATATTAAAAACTACGCTAGAAAATTTTGCTTATTATAAAATGTAGCTTAAAGTTGATGTTACAAAAAATATATCATTAAAAAAGAATTTAAATAGGTACAATGCCCTTCAATTTGCAAAAAAAATATGTACAATTCTTTCAAATTCTCACGATTATGTTTTTGAACACTTACATTATAATATAAATCATAAAATAATTGCTAAAGTACTTGACATACTTTAGACTCACTTTATAACCACTTATTGTGGCTGTAATACAATTATCTAACAGCTATACGAGAAGCCTAATAGTTTTATTTTCAACATATGTAATAAAAACTCGTATTACTAATTTAAAAACCTAGGGAATGGTGAATAATTAATTATTAAAAACTGTTAAATTAGTCTCTATATTTTAAACGAAAGTTACCTTGACTATAGTTTTATAAAAACGAATCTTTGATATTCGTATTTATCTGTTACATTTTCTTATACCTAATTAAAAAAAATTGTAAGTATTTATTTAAAAGGAGAAGATAGGAAAATAACACAAGCATAATTTATTTTGTAAACATTTATTCATTCACATAGGAGTTTCAATTTATTTACAACTTAACTATAGAAATTATTTGTTATTTACAGTACTTACTACAATTTAAAAGCACTCGTCATCGTTGATAAAATATCTTATTAAAACGAAGAAAATCTTTAAAATTGCTAGGAGACCATGAATAATTGCGATTTCTTTGTAATAATAAAGTGTTTCTTTTTTTTATTCATCGCTTTATTAAATAAGGTGTTTCGTGTTAAAAGGCGTGCAGTGTGATTTGCCTGTAAGGCATAGTTCACATGATTAATATTTTTTTTATATTTTTAACTAGCGGTCAGCTCCGGCTTCGCCCGTCTTACATGTTTACGTTTTCTCTCCATAAGAACCTTCCTCGACTTCAAGGAATATTATAAAAAAAGAATTAACGAAATCGGTTCAGCCGTTCTCGAGTTATGCGCTTACTAACACATTTTGCGATTCATTTTTATATTGTAGATTTATTCAAGGCTTAAGTGAACGGGTGTGTAATGTGTATCAAGCAGTTGAAATATAATACAGGGCAATCTAAGAACACCTGCTTTTATAGTTTAGGTTACAAATCGAGATTTCTACATAATTAACATTTTGCGCACTAATGTTAGATGCGAGGTGAATTATTAAATACACGGAAAATGTTCAACATTACATATCTATAGCAATCTAAATTACACTGCTGAGACTTTCATTTTGCAATGTGAGTCGATAATATTATGTGTGCGATGTGTGTAAAATAATCTAGGAAAATCACAAAATAAATGTTACTGTATACAAAAACGTGTAGATATTTGTACATAATGCACATATCTAATAAAATTTTGTTTATTGAGAGCAGAAATAGACCATACTCTATTATAATACGCTCGATTACTACAATTTGCAAAACTCTTTATGTCCCCTTTTTAATCGATGAATACGCTGTTAAGGAAAGTACGGCATACATTAAATAACATTGTATTGACGTCAATGGACGCTACAGCAGATATTCTATTACAAGACCGATGTCCTAAGAAACCAAACTGAAGTATTCATACTGGATTATAATGTGCCTTCGAATCTATAGTATGTATATAAATGAATGCTTGTCTGTACATGCGATATCCTTTAAAGAACCATAAATTATACATTTGACGATCTTCAGCAAATTATTGAGCCTGAGCTGATAACGGTTTTTGAGTTGATACGATCAATCTTCGACTATGTACCACAGACTAAGCATAGCTGTGCACCCCATAGTTTTCTATATCATGCTATAGTATCACAATATAGTAATACTAAAAATCGTAGATATAATTTTGTAATTACAGTGGTCAATTACCGTAGCTGCGGCACTCGCGATTGGCCCTTTCCTCTCTCTGTTTATTATCGATTAAGTAACACCGATTAGATAATAGGTAGTTGGCCCCACTTGACGTACAGATCTATAGTAAATATATGAACACAATAGGACAATAATCTAAAGTGAGTTTGCACTTAATTAACTAATGTGGAATGCACTATTGCCGGTCGAATTGAAACATTTATGTTCAAAACAATTACTAAGTTACGTTTTTTATCCGATATACAATTTCATACTACAGACTACTACCTAAAACTATATCTATTTATTTTATTTTTTATAAATATTTTATCTAGGACATAGTCTTATCTATACCTACTTAATACCTGGAATAAAAGCATATTATTTAGATCATTAGGACAGTTTAATGATTTATTATCACGAAGTATAGAATGTTTTATCGCTTTTTTTGTGTTGTAGGCATTTCAGATACTTACACCGATATTTTACATTGTTTGTTCCCAAAAAATTGGTTTTGTAGCACATTAATTTCGGAGTCAGTTTATTCGAAAGCTCACTTATATTAATATGTACAAGCCCTTACATTACTTCGTGCCGCGATGTCAATGGGGCTTTGCATTCGTCGCGGCAAGCACTAGTTATGAAACTGTGACGCAAGCAAAGAGCGTCATTTGTTTTGCGGTCAATTATTTACAAATGGGTATTTAAAACGAAACTAATTCGAGTCACGGTCCGTTGGGCAGTTTCGCGTTAAAAAACGTATCAGGCTTTTTGCTACATTTGAGTATTCAAAATGCGTGCAAGATGTGCTAAAAAAGTGCAAATAGAAGCAATGCTTAAAAATATAGTATTTTTCGTCGTGGTATGTGCACTTATTACAATAAAAAGTTACCTATTTAAATAATATATTAATCACAACTTCATATAACTATATACACTTAATTAATATAATGGAACATTGCTCATACTGTATATTAACTATAAAGTAATTTTGTTTTTTCATACTAAGTTTACTGCAAAA
>CAJQZM010013544.1:0-10585 GCA_907164665.1 Colias nastes
TGCTTTGCGAATTTAGGGTTTTTTTGTGTCGATTTCTACTGGCCTAGAGTCCCAAAAATGTCTGTAAAGATTATGGTGATTTTTTAAATATTTATGAAGATTAAAAAATTTTATTCGAGCATTTCATTTTTTTAAGATAGCTGAATGAATTATACTTTTAATTGTTATGATACAATAGAATGACATAGCGTAAATTAAATTGTATTGAAATACAATGGCATTTCCAATTCCACAGCAGCTCACCAAAGAGGCATCGTTGAAACTTACATGATCCAAGAAATACCTGTAACAGAAGATGTTTAATTAGTTTTATAGTCTATTAAAACTTTATTACATTGAAATTAACACTAAATCAATAAATGTTCATATTAAAATCCAGTAAACATTTAAATATTATGTAATACGTTTTTCATCTACCATATTATTTAACAGTGCTTTATTCATACATCAATGTAGATCGTATTACTTACAGTAGCATTTAAAAAAATGGATTTTTTGTGATGTTACATGATATTTTACAAGACAAGCCGCTCGCCCTTGTTATTTTACTTCTGTTCAATCTGAATAATACATTATTTTGTGATTTTTTGATGTATATTTGTATCGATCGAACTCCAAAACTACACTTCTGTTTTAAAAATAATTTCAACATTAAATGCTATTTATTTATAATATTATTATCTTTCTACTAAGGTGGTAGGTATAGGGAAGGGCAGATTAATATCGTTTTTTTTTCTAAAACTTTTTTCAGTCTCCAAAAAGATCTTTATCTCTGCTTTAAATTTTATCTCTGATTAGCCCTTATTGCCCATGCGAAGCCGTTACGAGCGAATACCATACTGTATACTTGATTTTGAGTTTATGCTTGTTCTCAAGCTCACAGATCTTATCAATATTACGTTCTTTGCAAAGAATCAGTTTTTCTTTCCTTTTCCTTGCGTTTTATCCGTTCTGTAATCCCCATTTAGTTCAACCATCGTCTATAGAAATCATGGCATTGTCTTTTTAACACTTCGAGAGTCACAATTTAGATTTTAAAGTGAGGTAAGTACAACTTTAAGCGAAGGTTTGAGCGTTCTTGAGAATGAATTAAATTAATATTTTACTTAAAAGTTTTCAAATTCGAGGCAAACCTAGTAATATATAAGAAATTAAAGTAAATATTTCATTAAATACTAAAAAGGTTTGTATACAAATGATTAAACAAGCTATTTCTGTTTCCTTCATTTTTAATTTTAGTAAAACCTGTATGCTTTATAAAACTATTTCTAATATGTAAAGAGTCTGTGTGCATTCATACATACGAATTTTCTCACAAATAAACTATCTCATAATTAATACATAACTATATAGACAGATGTCTTTATTTACCCAAACAAACAGATATAATGATAAGATTTATCAGTGTTCAGCTCAAGTTAAATCCGTGGAAGTGTTTGTTAGATCACACTTAGCGGAGCGTCGGATTTGAATTAAATACAAGGCTTACTGGATAGGGGCGTAATGGCGCAGAATAAGCATTATCTAGAGCATTCAATAAAACTGCTTGTGGTTTAGCTACATGATACGGTTAGGTCATTTTAGTATTGACAACCTTTTTAGAAATTTGTGTCAAAGAAGGTTGTATATGTAATGTTATAGTGAGAAGCTTTAAGTTTCTGATGGTGTCGCTGTTGAAAAACATCTTCGATATGTTCTTTTAGGTTTTGATGTTATGTGCTAGGTGCACGTATACTGCAAAAGACAACGTAAGATCATTCCCTAGACGTAATTCAATTTCAATGAAGTTAAAATATCCCTACTGAGATAAAGCCTTAGACAAAAGCTTATCTACGATTTCAGTTATCTTTATAATATGTATTAAAATTACTTTTATGTAGTGGGTATTTCGTATTTAGCAGACCTAAAACCTATATTAAAATATTCATAAATTTCATCATACGACAAAAAATTAAAGTTAAGTATATCCAAATAATAACGGTTACACCTATACCCAAACCGTAAGCCTCTACAAAACCACTACCCATGATAAAATAAAGTTATATTATGCACCCACGCACTTAATGCACTATTTATTAATTCCATCAAACAATTACGGGCAAGCTGAATAGGCTTTTATCCTCTAAAATAACCTTATCATGAGCGTCGCACGCTTTCCGGCGACCCCAACTAACATACATATAAACTCCATCAAAGCATAGTGTTTGGTATTGTTCAATTATGTTAGTTATGCAATCTTGTATAATATGTGTAATATTTTTCTATACATACAAAAAAAATATACTGCTGCTTACCTAACTACACTTTTATTCACTTATTGTTTATTTTGGTTTTTTGAATAGGTACCAGGAATGTGTGGAAATACAGTGCTCTATATAAAATAGGAATTTACTACTACTCTTTGAATTTAAATTTCTTTCAATTTAGTTCTGAGTACTATTTATTACTATGCACGCATACGGGTA
Source organism: Colias nastes (assembly GCA_907164665.1). NCBI lineage: Eukaryota > Metazoa > Arthropoda > Insecta > Lepidoptera > Pieridae > Colias > Colias nastes. Next base: position 2,466 of record CAJQZM010013544.1, read on the forward strand.
GGTTTAATGCTCTAAGCATACGGATCAAAGTTAGTCATAGGTGTCAATTTTTATGGTTATAATGTCAAATGATAAAACATAGCGTTAACTATCCAATTTACGAACTAAATATTCCAGTTAACTATATTTCAGCTCTTTGTCCACATAAAGCTATCTATGACGTCACGCAAAATACATTCACATTATCACATAATATATTGTTTATTAATTTAAAAGCTTTCATGCCACTTTAAAGAACTCAAACTCAAACTCAAACTCAAACATTCATTTATTCAATTAGACTACTATTTAGTAGCACTTTCGAATCGTCATTACATAATTATTTTTAACATTTACCACCGATTCGGAAAGCAGTATCTATGGAGAAGAACCGGCAAGAAACTCCATAGTTGCTCTTTTAAATTAATCATGTCGATATTACATAATATGTAACTTATATCTAAATACATAATATATCATAATATGCCAAAGAACTGTCCTGTGGTTTTTACGCGACAACCCTCCATGGGTTTTTATCGTCCATATATTCCTGAATACTGTAGTACGCTCTCTGAACTAGTACATTTTTTATATAAGTTTTAAATTTAGAACTACTAAACTCTTTAATATTATGAGGAATTCTATTGTAAAAGCGTATACCTTGACCCATAAATGAATTTTTAACTTTAGCTAATCGGAAAAATGGCATTTCAATTCTATTTCTGTTCCTTGTGCCATAACAGTGTCTATCTCCTACTCTTGTGTGTAAGTCGGCGTTTTTGTGTACATGCAAAATATTATTAAATATATACTGTGATGGTACAGTAAGTATACCAGTATTCTTAAAGAGATCTCTTAGTGAGTCCCGAGCACGTAAATTATATATAGAGCGAATGGCTCTTTTCTGTAAGATAAATATAGTTTCTATATCTGCAGCCCTGCCCCACAGTAGAATTCCATAGGACATAATGCTATGAAAGTAGCTGAAATAGACCAATCTAGCCGTATCTTCATCGGTGAGATGCCTTATTTTTCGGACTGCATATGCAGCTGAACTGAGCTTACCTGCAGCGGTGTTGACATGGGCTCCCCACTGTAGTTTCTCGTCCAATGTTAACCCTAGAAATACAGTAGACTCTGTAGGATGCAATACCTCCCCATTCAAGGTAATATCTCTGTTCAACTTTTTTATGTTAGGAAGTAAAAATTCAACACAAGTGGTTTTTTTGGCATTTAATAATAAATTATTGGCAGTAAACCATTCAGATATGTGTAAAAGAGCACTGTTCACTTCGTCAACATTTGGGTCATGCCTATCCACATTAAAAATTAATGAGGTATCATCTGCAAACAGAACTATTTCACACCTATCCTGCAAATAATAGGGAAGATCATTGATATATACCAAGAACAAGAAGGGACCTAAAATTGATCCCTGTGGAACACCAATGTTAATTGAAGCACCGCTAGAACGTTCTCCATCAACAACTACAGTCTGTATCCTATCATGCAGGTATGACGCTATGAGGTTCTGGGCTTTTCCTTTAATTCCATAGTGATTAAGTTTACGCAATAAAGTACAATGTTCAACGCAGTCAAATGCCTTGGAGAGGTCACAAAATATCCCCAGAGCATTTTTTGAGTTTTCCCATGCTTTATATATATGTGTTAGAAGTGCAACTCCAGCATCTGTGGTTGAGCGCCCCTTTGTGAAACCAAATTGTTTGGTGTGAAGTAAATCATTAGATGCAAAATGACTAGTCAATTGGTTTAATATTAACTTCTCGAATACCTTACTTAATGTTGGTAAAATAGAGATAGGTCAACTTCAGAGATAGGTCAGATAGAGATAGGTCAACTTTTAATAGAAAAGATAGGCATTTGGATTGTATGTGGGTTGATAATGGTTATTTTAACGAATTGAAATAATGGTATGAGATATGAGAATGATTTAAAGTGACAACTTAAGAAGAACTCACACATTTGTCATCATTGCTTCATAGGAAAATCAGTTTTACTGTTATTTTTTTTAATGGTATATAAACAACTATTTTGGTTTAAAAAATAATAATAATCGTATTAACTTCTTTGTTACTAATTCAACAAGACAATCCATTACTATTTAATTTATGTTTCAAAATAAGATTATTCTCGAATTCAATCACATTGGAACTAACCAATGAACGAATTAGAACGATGTATTTAAGTACTTATACATAATTCATTGACAATCTTCTATCAGCCCGTTTTTGCGGTCTTCAACCCGGACTTTACACTGAAGACTTAATTCTCTTCAATAGTAAATACTCACAGAATTGAAAAAATAACTAAAAATCTTATGCATTTACTTGTAAACTCAGGAAAACTTAGTGATAATGTGACATGATCATTTGGCAAAATCCCTTTCAATACATGACGTCTCACCACTTATCCCATATTCAGTAAAGTGTTGAAAGTATTTCAAAAGTAATCTACCGTTATCTCCAAAAATATACTGTAAATGGGGAGTATTAGAGTCCCTTCGGCCCATTGAGGTGACTCCATTATGTAAATTGAGCTAGTGATATTTTTATAAAAATATTTCGTTGCTATATTATATTAAGGTTATCCACATGCAAATTTCTTAATGCACGCCATCTTAGGGGACCAATGAAAAGTTCCAAAGAATGGATTACATTAGCATATTCTTACAATTTAGGATGGTTAAATGCTTATCAGAAGAAAGATAAGAATATGTGATACTTTTGAAATTGGCTTGAATTAAACGACCCTCTATAAGCAGTTAAATCCAACTAATTGACGGCAAAAAACCAAAAAGCCCCATCACCACGCTTCGACTTGTACACAATCCTGTTCCAATCTCACACTTAACTAAACCCATAAATAAATAAAAAGCTCTAGTTTTTCTCGAACACATTTCGCGACCTTTTAAGCATTAACTGAGAAAATCCCTTAAGCCGTAGTGGGCGGCCGCGACTACTTCTTGTTGTTAGAGGTATATGCCCCTCTCGGTCCCTTCGAAGCCCCGTAATCCCCGCTGATGTCATCATTTACAGATAATTTTTTTTCGTAATAACGCAAGTGTTTCCAGAAAAATCGCTTCCAGCATTTTAGGTACGCTTTTAGAGGTTCGCTTTACTCGTTCGGAGCTTAGTTAAAAGCTTTTAAAAAGGTTAACCGTTAGAGTGAAAAGTAGCAAATAATTTTTGTCTATTTTTAACGTGGTGACGGAATTTCAAATAAGTCTTTATCTGGCTTGATTCTTAAATGTACTAAAAAGCTTTTTGGTTTATTGCCTGTATTTAATCAAACATCAATACAATTATATTCTAAAATATTAATAACACAAGTATAGTTCTAGGCAGTTTTACTATTTTTCATACCCACTTTACTGCAGTGAAGCAATGACAAATTTGGCCATTTTTCATCCGGCCTTACGTCTCAATATTTTATGCTACCCTTTGTTGGATACGGTGACATGAATGACGCAAACTAACTTGGATATCTAACATTAATTTTAATTAAAATGATCAGAATAATAAATCCTACGTTTCTGGCACGATTGCAAGAAAGGATATGAAGATATTGTAAAAATGCATTTCATATTTGAAAAATTTCTTTAGGCTCTGTAGAGAAAATTGACGATTGAATTGATCCACTTTTATACGTTATACATTAACCACGATACTTAATATTTACGGGAAACAAGATCGAACATTAAAATTTTCCATCTTCCATCCAAAACCCGAAGTAATCACCAGATCTAAACTAAACTGTTATCTGGGATAAACAAAACCGTGTGTAGTGTAAATATGAGGGATAATGTTATAAATTCCAGGCCATGGATGTTCGATACAATATCTTGAAGTGTAGGGTCGCCATGATTTTATAGACCAAAGATTTTTGAAGCTTTAACAGTAGTACATTTAAACAAATTATACTTATATTATAACATTAAGAAGGCTCTATCTTGTCACTGAGCTGGTTATAGTCAGTTGGAATATTCTTTTCAATTTATTATGATATATTACCTCTATTATATACCATTATATTTTCATCATAATTATGACCAATGAGTTAATATGGCACAATGACAATATTAATTATAAACCAAGCAATTTTTATCAATTTAAATATATTCGTATGTATAAAATATATATTATTAACTTTAATATCGATTATATTAGTTAACGAGGTTTTTTGCCGATTCTGGTAGGTAGAAACGACATTACGAACCGATTTAAAAGGGACGAGCTGAACGTAAACACTAGTTAAAATCTACATCAATAAAAATGTTTTTGCTTTGAGTTAAAATAGAAGTTCATAACCCTAAATATTTCAGAATGTAATATGTAACTATCACACCAACTTGTTATCATGAAACAAGACAGTCCCATATATTACGAACGTGTGGCAACCCTATCTACGGAACCACTTTGAAACTAGATACGGTGAAGGGTCGCCATCAAAACACGGACACCGTCACAATTTCGTATTTATCATTTTGCTAAATTTTCACTTTAAGTGGCTTAGGAGTTGGGATGAGTGATACGGGGTTCGTAATTATTCTTGTTCTAGTTGCATATCATGTTACGTTTATTTTGAATTTATCGATTATTTTCTGGTTTATATTATGTTTAGATATTTTATTTCTAGGCTTATTGTATCTACTTCGCGACAGTTATACAATGTTTTCAAAGATCAATGTTTCTTAAAAATAATTACCTATATACCTACTAAGATATTTGTAATGTTGCTGACTACAGACTTTATACTTAACTAAAAGTTATAAAATTGCAATAAAAATAATACTAAGGCAGGAAACTGGAATCCAAGACCAGCTGGTTTTGTGAAAACTTAAGTACCATTTTATTATATTGTGATATCAAGAACCTAACAAACTAACCTAAATCAACTTTTAATTAATATCAAAAAGAGTAAGATTAATTGGCTCGATCGATAGTTATTAAAAAAATTGATCTCTTAAAATTTAATACCGACAAACGAGTTTTGATAAAAACTTTGTTTCTAATTAAAATCGACACATAAAAAAGATGATTTGATCGACACGGATCCGATAATATCTCACGGTTCAATTTGCATTCAAATTAAATTAATAAATAATAATCTTAAAACAAATAGCTTCTTTCAACGCAGATATGAAGAAATAATTGGCATAGGTAATTACAACAGCTTCATAAATCATAACTTGTTACTTGCCTCTAAATCTTCAATAATGACGCACACATTGATACAATTATTCATACACACACGCATAATATTAACGCAGGCACGGTCTTGCCCGGGCATGATCCTGTATAAAAAAATCGGCGTCGAACTCGCGACACCGTCCGTACAAATAAACATAAGAGTAATCTCTAACTTTCTAATTACCATGGTTCATGAGATACAGCCTGGTGACAGATGAACGGACGGAGAGACAGACAGACAGGCATGGACAGCGAAGTCTCTGTAATAGGTTGCCATTTTTCCTTAAGGGAACCGGTAAAACAAAAATATTTCCTGTCAATAATACGCTAAACATAATATACACAACCTGGCAAAATACCTTATGCTATAAAGTAATATAATTTCCTCCTATATTAGCATTTTGTTATATTTTTACCTAGTAACAGAAAAAAAGATACGAAGAATAAAATTATGAGATGTCTCTCATAATTTATTGCCAACAAGTTCTTTCAATGTATAATGATTCTGTAAATGAATTATGTAATTGAAATTCCTTTGATATTGCTACAAATTCTAGATATTTTGGCCAATTTATATTAAACTAGCTAAGATCTGCCCAGGTTTGAACCGGGATAGGAACAAAAAAACAACTCAAGTTTTTTAAAATTATTTAATGTTAGTACTCTAAATTAACTCTACAGTTAAATATTGCAGTTAACTTTTGGGTATTTCTTAATTTTATCACAAATAGAGGAGTTACCATGATGTTTAACAACGCTAGATGATCTGTATAGCGCTTTGAGTTTCCACGCTGAAAATAATACTGCTTTAAAATATACGGCAGCGATCCAAAATATCAAATTCCCTCATGATATTGTAATATTATGACACCTACCATTGTCCCATTAAATCCCACTAACTTCGTCAATGCTTAACAAACTTTATCCCAAATCCCACTAGGCTGTTGGAATTGCAACACAATAGCAGCCATCTTGCTTTTTGCATACTTCAGAAGTGGGATAACAGTCGAAACAAAGAAAATATGGCTAATCTATGTAAAGCGGGAATGTTATGCTAACCGTACAAGTGGGATAGATATGCCAGTTTTAGGTGGGATTTTTTTTAATAATAATTATGTCGTTAAAGTTCTTTTCAAGAGGTTTTATGATAATATGATGATTACAAGCTGGAGCCGCGGCTGCGTTCACATGATTATGTTTGTCGTTACTTACGATTATTTTTTACAAATACTTTAAATCCTTTAAGAACTTCATTGTCCAACGCCTTGCTACTTATATTATTATTATTGAAAATTATTCAATGGACAGATCAGATCATCAGATACAGATCCATAGAAACACGAAAGTTTAAATCTTTAGATGCTGACATATTGAATAATTTTTTATTAAAACTTAAATTGAAATCTGATATCCAGATCTCGATACACGGTGAGAACAAAATGCGTACGAGAACATTCCATATTAAAATATAGATAACGTATTTTCGAACATTTGAAGACATTATAATTCAGCACTTGATCCACATTCAATAACTCGAAGCGTGTAAGCCTTGTCATCGGAGGCTTAACCAAATCTCTTCAATGTTACCTGAACTTTTTTTCCTTATAAATAATAATTTTATATCCCAAGTCTCAACTGAGGTGAGTTAGCGAGTATCAAACTTTCCCGGTCATTCTCAAAACACTGCATGTAGAGACTTCATTTTGAATTTTGTAAACTGGTAAGAATTTTATTCAATTTCTTGATATAACTTTTGCTTGACCACAATCTCGCCTGATGGAAAGCTAATATGTGGTCTAAGATGGTACGCGCTTCCCTAGTAGGTACCGGTTCACTTTTCGCTTGAAGCTTTTGCGATATGAAAGCTATATAATAAGATTTATAATTATTACTAGCAAACCGGGCAAACTCCGTTTCGCCACCAGAGACACCTTTTCTTTGCTATAAACCTCACGGAGCCCGAGACCTTTCCAACGAATGCAAAACCGTGGAAATCGGTTCGTGCATTCTGGAGTTATAGCGTCAGGAAGGAAAACTCGACTTATTTTTATATAGTAGATTAATTTATGTACATTGATTATAACATGAATATCAAATAAGTTTTGCACCATCTTTTATTTTATCTTGTCAGGCATTTTACAAAATGTATGTGCATTTTTCATAAGAATCTGTTTGAAGTAGTTAGCGCGAAATGTGACAAAGAACATTGCTTTATTGGGTTTTATGAAAAATGAAATGACAAAAGACTGTATATTATTATAGTCTAGGTATACTAGTAATGGCTCTAATTTTGCTTCAATATTATTAGAAGTAAAAAGAAGTAGATAGGTAATCCAAAATATTCTATCTTCAAAAACCGGCCAAGTGCGAGTCGGGCTCGCGCACAAAGGGTTCCGTAGCAGCAAATATAATAAATTACAGTTAAATCAACCTATCTCAAAAACTATAAGAGATACTTTGATCAAACCAAAAATCGTTGAAAGAGTTAATTAGCATGCATCACCTCTATTTTTTTTAGAATTTTATACCCCGTAGTTATAAAAATAGAGGGGGGGGGACATACTTTTTACGACTTTGAGAGCTGATATCTCAAAAACCGTTCACTTTAAGAAAAATGTTTTTTAGAAAACTTTATATCATTTTAAAAGACCTTTCCATTGATACCCCACACGGGTATGTACATCGAAAAAAAAAATTTCATCCCTCAGTTACATGTATGGGGGGCCCCACCCCCAATTCTTTTTTTTACTATTTAGTGTCATATTTTTGTAGCGGTTCATACAACACATATTCCCATCAAATTTCATCACTGTAGTACTTATAGTTTCCGAGTAAATCGGCTGTGACAGACGGACAGACGGACAGACGGACAGACGGACATGACGAAACTATAAGGGTTCCGTTTTTGCCATTTTGGCTACGGAACCCTAA
>CAJQZM010013545.1:0-24026 GCA_907164665.1 Colias nastes
AAACTAAATCAAAACTGGTACACCACTTTCTTGGCTGACCGTACCTAGTTTGTAAGTAAGCGCTTTACGTTTACCTACTACTAAACCTACTGTTAAACCATATCTGTTTTAGACAATATGTAAATAAATTCACAACAGTCGCAGAACTTCAACTCTCATCACGTCTAAAGAATTCGCGTTGCGTCGCGTAGTCGCAGCGACTCAAATACATCTGTGACAGCGCCCTAAGGGTTTTCCAAATGTACAGAGGATTTTCAGGACAATGTTCTAAGCTCGGGTCCCTTGACAGTGGCACGATACGCCACCTGGCTGCGGGCGTTAGCACAATGCTGTAGAAGCTTCGAGAACTCGTGTGTATTAAAGATACGGGAATATCTATAGATGTTGGAGCTTCTATTAGCTTTGTGGAATGGGTAAAAATGTTGCCAGTGGTTATAAATATGTGTAGGTAATAGATATACTTATGTTTGTCATGTTGATGATGTATGGAGAACATGTTATTAAGAACAAGTCATTTATTTATTAAGACGATTATTGACAATGAATAAAACGTTGATTATATTCTTGTACGAAAGTAAATGTATAAAGTCATTGGTAAATTGGAATGGATGTATCTAAAAATGTGTATTAAATAAAAATCTATGACTAAATTATGTCTTTAATTCAAAAATCATAGACCAATAATATTGAAAATAGCGAAACGGATCGCGCAAATTAAACACGAGCAAAAACTAAACTCTCACATTCAAAACGAACGGTACCTCTACCGTACCATACAGTACGTGGCAATAAATCAAAAAAATACATCTGCATTTCGGCCATCACAGAATGTGTAATCAAGCGGCCGTCTAAGGCATCACCCCCGGGGTGGTAACAAGCTCACGCGACGCCATCTTAATGACCCGCGCGCCCACGCCAGTGTCCAACGACGTTCCAAATCACTAGCGAATGTTAAACCCGCCATTCACGGTGCGATGTGAGCGCGACTGTGATATTTTTGATGTCTTGAATTGTTGATGCTTAAATTTGGAAAGCATTCGAAATCTTTGAATAATTATATGAACAAAGACAAACGCCATAAAAACAATTTGTATTAGATACAAAAATATGACCAATTTTAATAATATCTCAAATAAATAAATGCGAAATGTGTTGTCTACACATTTCGCATTTCATATAGTTTTATCACTTTTACTTACATCTTAAATTATGAAATGAATGTATAAATATAAAAAGTTTATTATTAAAAGCTTAGTTTTGTTCACTGTCCATAAGAATTTTTATCACCTGTTTCACCTTGTTTCTTTATTATTCTTTCGTTTATAACGAATCGTATCTACTTACAAAAAATCATTCAAATATAATCGTGTCAAAACATTTTAAAACTCAATCACCTATTCAACTATCCTGCTCTAGCGGAGCTTTTGAATCACTAAAATACAGAAAGAAATTAGAAATACAATTTATTATACTTTAATTAACACACACACACAGAGAAAAAAAATGTTTTCAACATAAAAGAAAGCTCACTACAAATATCCAAAAGTTTTATTCAAAAAAATGCTATAATATAAAAAAGTCGCACCGTGCACAGCCACTTTACCGCTCACGTCACAGCCATTCGAACCGTTCGGGATTATCAGGGCGAGGCAGCGGCGTAATCACCGGCTACGGTGACCGCTCACGCGTAAATTACGTACCCGTACCGCCCGTACCGTACCCGTGCCGCCTCGTTTCGTGCCCGCTGCCTCCCGCCCAACGTGCCGCGTAAAAAACATCGCCTTTCCCCGGATACGATGGAGATGCGATGTTGTGGTTGCTTGAAATGTTGACATGAACTTTTATGTCTTTGTAAATACGTTGTACTAATTTAATATTAAACTGTTTTGCGCTATACTAACTAGGTGGACATATAGGTAGAGTTATAGTGTTGAATACGCGACCATAGTATAAAAATTAATAGGAATATTTATTACCACTAGCGGTCCGCCCCGGCTTCGCCCGTGGTACCTACATGTTTAAACTATCCTATCTCTCAAGTTGGATCGAACTGCACATGGTGTGCGAATTTTATTATAATCGGTTAAGTGGTTTAGGAGTCCATTGAGGACAAACATTTTGACACGAGATTTATATATATTAAGATTGGATAAACAGCCAAAAAGACGGCAGCGCATAGTGATTCACATAATGTAATTATAATAACGCCAAGAAGTTATAAAATGTTATGACTACTACGATTCGAAGACTATAAAATATACATTACAGGAACTATTGAGTTGAGATAGGTTAGTACGCAATAACGAACTCATAAAATATATAACGATAAGTCCGTCTGCAGACGTTGCGCATTCCCGACAAAAACATTGTCAAGACAAAGCCCCCGTCGAAAAGTTAATTAAGGGCCGTTGTCGCGCCTGCTTAAGATACCTATACCTATAGACGGATGCCTAATTCGATTTCGTACCGCGCAGTAGGTGCCCGGCTTTATTAAACATCTGGCCGACATTATCTTGCGACGGCAGCGGCGAAGCGTCGCCCGCCAAATCCAATAACGCAATCGCGTAATAACAATCGTGAGCGTTTATCGGACGCGCGTAAATTATGCACGTTTTCTGGCGTTCTAGCAGCGCGACATTCTCGACTCTAGGCCCTCGTGTTAAGGGCGATAAGAAACAGCCGGCGACAATGCTAATGGGCCACCCTACTCCCCATACAAGGGTCTCGCTCTTGACTGACGCTGTACTATACGTTTCTCACATGGAATAATATATTCATAAGTGGTGATGAATAATCCGTTGCTATCTTTGCGACGGCGTGTTTTGCTAATACGATGGCTTGATTAAGGTTAAGGAGGTTCGTCTCCACTTATTAGTTGTTGCCTTGTATATTGCCTTACATAACTGTTAACTGGAAATACAACTAGAGTGTAAAGTCTTAGACGTAACACAATATAGTTAGAGAGTATTTATCAAGAAAATGTTTGCATCATTTAGAATGAACTGCTTAGTTATTAGGCTCTTCAGTCTTCGCGGAGTGATTTAGTAAATAAACAATAATTACATCCTTACTTTCCTGTTCAACTCGATACCGTGCACAACCTCGGACTCGGCGCAGGTGGTCTCCAATGAACTGTCTAGTAACGACCCCAAAACTTCCAAATGTGTTGCGTCTAGGTCAAGAAGGTTACTTATGGTACGGGAGCTACCAACGTTTTAAAAAAAGTCATTTTAGTATAGTTGGGTTTTTGATATGCTGTTTCTCTTGCTATTTCGGTTAGAGTCCGGGCTGTCTGGCTGGCGGTAGTGGTTGCGTTTATTAGTGCGCATCTTATCTGCACAGGAAGATATACTTAACTTTAGTCATTTTATAACGCGTAATTTTTAATCTTTTGCCTTTAAATAGATCCATCAGACATATTTTTTTTATTGCAAGACGTTTTATTCGTTGTTAAATGGGTGCCATACGCAATTTTTTATTTAAAATAATTAAAATGTCATCGAAATAAGTGAAATTACATCAACATGAGTCCGCTTAAAAGATAAGTAACTAATAACTTTATTACTTATATCTTATTATCCTTTTTTAATACTTATATTAAATAATTAGTAAACTAATATTTTTAATAGATGCTTTCATATTTATTACACTTTTGGATATTAATATGAATTTGATGATATGTATTTGGTTTTTATCAAGTTTACATTTAACGTCCTATTTGAGGTTCGTTGGGAAAAGGAGGCACCATGGTAGATTGTTGCAAAAAAATTGTAAATAGTAAAATGAATATTATATATAGTATAAGTAACACAGTGATTACTTATCCTTCACAGGGACTCATGTTGATGGAATTTCACTTATTTCGATGATATTTTAATTATTTTGAAATAAAAATTGCGTCTGGCACCTATTTAACAACGAAAAAAACGTCTTGCAATAAAAAATGTATGTCTGATGGATCTATCTAAAGGCAAAAGATTAAAAATTACGCGTTAAAAAATGACTTTAAATTAAGGATATTTTCCTGTGCAGATAAGATGCGCACTAATAAACGCAACCACTGCGGCCAGCCAGACAGCCCGGACTATAACCGAAATAGTAAGAGGAACAGCATATCAAAGAACCAACTATACTAAAATTCTCTCTTGTCAACGTTGATACCTCCTATACGATTAAACAAAATAAGTAACAAGTAAGTTTCACACTTCATATTATATCGATCTGTCAAGTGATTTTAAACCTTGTTACACTGTCAAACATTTTATTTTCGTTTTTCTTTCTTGTCCGTTCAAACTAAAACTTTATTACCCGCTTTTGTCTAATTAATATTTTCATTGTACCAACTTTTAATCCTAATGTTATTGTATTTGTCATGTTGTAATTCTTTCATTTGTTTACTGTCTATTGTCAACTGTCAAACATTGGCTGTCAGATGTCACCGTTTAAACGTTCAGATTAAAAATGCGTTCAATTCTGTACATTTAAATTGATTGCTGGGGTGTAGTTAAAATAAGTCATAAACAAATTTTTAATTTTTTTTTTCTCTTGAATATCAATTATAATCATATTTATTCATTACTATTAGAATATATAATCATTATTTTTTATCTTTATTGATTCATATAACTTGCTTAAAACATTATCATTTTGTTATAGTCTATTATTATACTTATTCTTATAGTTTATTTAATATTTATATTATATTATTATATTTTATATATACATTTTATATATTTATTTTTATTTATCTTTTTTTCAAATGAACATGCTGAACGATAGCTCTTCTAGTGATTTTAACTATTTGTCTTTCTCATCTGAGGATCCTGGCAGTGAGGACAGCTTCCACAGTACTTCTTCCTTCACTCCTCTAAATAATCTCCTTTCAAACTGTTTCCCTAATAGGTCCAAAATATTCAACGCAGTACATATCAATGCGCAAAGTGTGCCTGCACACTTTCCCGATTTGTTAACAACTTTCGATTCTCTCAACATTCACGCTATACTTATCTCAGAGTCTTGGCTCAAGCCCTGCCTTCCTTCCTCCTGTTATTCCCTTCCTGGCTATAATCTAATACGCAACGATCGGATTGGTAGAGTTGGCGGTGGTGTCGCGATCTATCTAAGCTCACAAATCTCCTACAAAATAGTTAGCGTGTCCCCCCAGCCTCCGCCATCCGATGCTGCTGAGCATCTAATTATTGTGGTTACTTTGCATCACTCTAAGCTCCTGCTTGGTGTTTTTTATAGCCCTTCCCTTTCCATAAATTACTTTCACTCCTTTCAAACCATCCTCGATCATCATGTTCCCATCTATGAAAACTCCCTGATAATGGGTGATTTTAATACCTGTATCATCAAAAATGATTCCCGAGCCAAGACTCTCCTATCTACAGTCGAGTCAGCGAACCTACACCTTCTTCCCTTAAATCCTACCCATAATTTACCTAACTGCTCTCCCTCTCTCCTTGACCTTATTATTGTATCCTCCCCTAACCTCGTCCTTAAGCACGGTCAATTTGCTGCCGATGCTTTTTCCCATCATGACCTTATCTATATTTCCTACAACATCCGTCCTCCTAAACTGAAATCCAAAATTTCCATGCGACGCAACTTTGCTGGAATGGATGTCGATCAACTTTGTCGTGATGCTCAAGACATAGACTGGTCCGTAGTTTATTCTGAACACAATATCGATGCCAAGGTTGAACTGTTCACCTCACGTGTTACACAATTGTATGACAAGCATGCTCCATTGAGACCTGTTAAACTCAAACACCTCCCTGCACCTTGGTTAACTGATGAATTAAAGTCACTTTTACATCTTAAGTCTAAAGCTAAAACTAAACTGAAGCTGAACAATACCGACGCGAACAGGGAGAAGTACACAAAGATTCGGAATCGTTGTAATACATGTTGTAGAGATGCACAAAGACGCCACATTCATTCGTCGGTCGAGAACGGCGACCCTGCTAAAGTCTGGAAGTTCTTAAGAACCTTAGGAGTTGGCTCCAAAGATCCTAACACAGATTTTAAAAATTTTAATATTGAACTTCTTAATCAGTATTTTGATGAAACTCCTCCCTTCGATAATATTACTAAAGTTACGACTCTTAATACTCTTTCTTCTATTCCAACTCCTAATTTTCCTCCGTTCTGTCTTAATCAATTTTCTAGTAGTGATATTAAGAAGAATATTATGTCTTTGTCATCTAATGCCGTCGGGAGTGATTGCATAAGTCGTAGCATGATCCTTCCTATCCTCGATGTAGTTGTTCCTGTCATTACCCTTATTCTTAACCATTCCGTTTCCTCTGGTACCTTTCCCACGTCTTGGAAAAAGGCTAAAATTATTCCTCTTCCGAAAAAACGCAACCCTTCCTCTTTTGCTGATTTTCGTCCTATCTCCATTTTACCATTCCTGTCTAAAGTCCTCGAAAAGTTAGTACATCACCAATTAAACACCTTCCTCAATAAAAATAACTTGCTGAATCCTCTCCAGTCCGGTTTTCGTCCAGGTCATGGTACGACTACTGCTCTCACTAAAGTCACTGATGACATTAGACTTGGCATGGACAACAAGCAGCTCACATTGCTTACGTTGCTGGATTTTAGTAACGCTTTCAGCTCTGTTGATTTCGATGTCCTTGTGAGTCTGCTTCGTTCCCTTAACATATCTCCAACTAGTATTGATTGGTTTCATAGTTATTTATATGGACGTCAGCAAAGGATTCACAGTGATGACGTCTCCTCGTCATGGTGTGATATTCGTGCTGGAGTTCCTCAAGGTGGCGTTTTGTCTCCACTCCTTTTCGCCATTTTCATCAATTCTATCTCAAAATCCTTAACTTCTCTCTACCACATGTATGCCGACGACGTTCAAATCTATACCCAGTCAACCCTAGCTGAGTTGCCGAATGCTATCCAAGCAATGAATAGTGACCTGAGTTCAGTCCTTCAGTGGAGTAACCAATTCGGTTTGAAAGTTAATCCATCAAAAACGCAGGTCATCATTGTTGGTAGCCCATCGGTAATCGCGAAGGTTGACTGGGCTTCGCTTCCTCCGGTCAGTTTATGCGGTACTCTAATACCCTATAGTAAACAAGTCAAAGATCTTGGCATAAATATCGATCAAACACTATCCTGGGATGTTCAATTGAATAATGTAAGTAGGAAATTGTTTGCTTCCGCAGGTGCTTTGCGGCGTCTACGGAATCTTCTGCCCATTCCAACAAAGTTAGCGCTTGCTCATTCCCTTCTTCTATCCCACCTCGACTATGCTGATGTCACCTACCTTGACCTTTCCGAAGCCCAGTTGGATAGGCTTGAGAGACTCCAAAACTTCTGCATCCGATTTATGGAAATAAATTTATGGGTTAAGAAAATATGATCACGTTTCTGAGTTCCGAAAGAAGCTACAATGGCTCCCTATCCGACTGCGGCGTAACTCCCATGTCCTTCATCTCCTGTACTGTGTGTTGTTTGATCCAAAAGCTCCAAGCTATCTCCGAGAGAAATTCAAATATGTAAACTCATTGCGCTCCTCCACTAATCTCTTGCTTTTTATGCCGGCCCATAATACCAAATTCTTCCATAACTCATTTGCTGTTCGTGCAGTTCAATTGTGGAATTCTCTCCCCATAAATGTCAGACGAGCCCAAAACTTAAATTCTTTTAAAACTTTAGTAAAACATCATTTCATGTCTCTTTCTTAGTTCTAATTTTAGCTGTCTCGTTAGTTATATAATTTTGTTACTTAAACTAGATGTGTTCAGTTTATATTAATTGTACCTATAATATGTACGTATAATTGTTTCATATTATACAGTATACTTATATTATAAATATTTTATACTATGTAACTATTTTATTTTATGTACTTTATTATGATATTTATTTATTTTTTATGTATATTGTTATTATATATATTTATAATATATATTATATATATTTTTTATATTTATATATATATATTTCTTATTTTTATTTATATGTTTAGATAGTGTGTTTGAATATAACGTAATATGTGTAATAGAATTTTTTTTTTTCCAGTTTTCCTTGTTTGTATTGCCTTGTTTTTGCTCACCCACTTTTGTTTTGTGTATTTCCTTTATATGAAGGGTTGCCTGGTAGAGATCGCTACCTAGCGATAAGGCCGCCTTTTGCTTGTTTTATATTATGTGTTGTGTGCTTTTCCACTTGTATTTATTTATTTATAAGCAATAAAGAATATTCATTCATTCATTCATTCATTCATTCATTCATTCATTCATTCATTCAAATTTGTATTTTTGATCTATTGAATAAATGACAGCTGGACTTTTGAAGAAATAACTAGAAGGACAAGAACTGATTTCGAAGCTGTTGTGACTGATTTAACTCAAACTATATCTCAAACTACATTATAAACATGATGATCGTACTTATTACTTTTATAGAGAAATTGAATTTTATCTATCTGTTTATTTAAAATACAAGCACTATGGTCTATATCGATCTCCATTTTGCCTAAAATATCGTTTCCCTTAACCAACAAAGTACAAATGTTCGTAAACTTTTCTCTTTGTTTGTTTGAGGGTTGCGACTTGCGATTCAGGATTCGTTCCAACAATAGAAGAACCTAGTCTTAATCGAGCTTCGAATCAATGGTTCTAACGCAGGTGCAATTTTGAATCCTATGTTAAGAGATCGAAAGTTTATTATTGAAGTATTTACGGTGAGATAAGTAGATGTCCATCTTGATGAATATAAGAATACCTGGTCAGCGAAGCTGAAGTGGAAAATGTTAAGAATAATCTGGCCAAAATATATATAGCCGTACCGTATTCTAAAGTTTGTATAGTAAAAAACGTTCAAAAAAATTAAAAACTTCTTGGACTTGATTCCAACATCTTTTGCACAGAGTTTAAAACAATTCAATTTAAATTTATTATTTTGTAACAGGCTCGCAGGCTTATGTTCTAAAACTTGTCCCCGAGTTTCGTATCTATCCAGTCACACGCACAACTCTGCCCTACATTCAGCCATACGCCACTTTAACCCTAATTCAAGTTGAAAACTGCGGCCCATTTTATGCATCGACAAATTACGCGGCGAATTGTCGCCTCTCGCCCGTTCGCTGTTGTCATTGCAACTGTAATTACTTGCTGTAAACCATCTGTAAATGTATATTGGCTGGTAATGCGCTCAACATAATGCAACTCAGCGTAGAGACCACGCACACTAATTATTTCTAAGTTGGCGACCACTCAAAACTCGTTACGGCCGCGTAAATATATGCCGATTCGATTCTAATTCGGATTTGATGCGTGTTATTTTGTGTGATCGGTATACATGATTAATGGATGGGAGATGGCTTTGCGTGTTAGTTAGTAATGCTCTTGGCATTACGTTCAAATTACAAATTCAGTGATAAAGTAAAAGTTTTTTTTTATGTACCTACTTACGCGTAACAAAAAATAAACTTAGTGGTCAGTTGTAGTGTTTTTGATTGGTAAAATATTAAGTATAATTATTTGTTTTCTATCGTTTTTATCAATAACGTAACGACTAAAGCGATATTGAATTTTCACAAATGCTAATGTGAAGGATAAAGCAATTACGAGTAGTTTTGCTACTGACTCTACCACATCCCTAATAACTTATTTCAGTTACTTGTCGTCAATATACTTACTGATCTATTATATACTGTTTAATATCCTCAACAAACAGATTGATAGATTGGTATCTAAACTTTTTCGAAGTTTGCGGTGGCCGCCTCCAATCATCGCCTACGCTCGATCTGATAGCCGCGAAAGACGCCCAAACTGATCGCCGCGTGATTACTGATTGGCCCTATTCACAATGGGCAGCGTTGGCCCAGCAAATGATCGTCAATATTTGCCACCATTAAGGCAATTATGAATTAAAATCTGCTGGGCCCTCAAATGTATATGATCGGTGGTTATCAAGCCGTCATTGTAGATATTTATTCATTATCGCCGTTATAGCGGCAAACATCGACGATCATATGTTGGGCCAGCGTTGCACATTGTGAAGTGGGCCCACTAAAAATTTAGGCCCTCTACACTATAGTGCTTGCCTCTGCTCGCCCAACGCTGCCCATTGTGAAGAGGGCTCATAAGACGACTAAACAAGGCGGTAATTCCCAGTTTTCTTGGCGTGACGTCACGCGCCAGCGTCGCTCGCCCACGCTTCGCTCGCATGTGCGCAGTAAACCTGTAATCCGTATAATTCACGGGGCTAACGTACACACGCAATTTACTCAGGGCTGAGTTTCGGCCTTTTAAGTTTATTTTTAAACGGTGAAAGCTTTGCAAACGGTTCTGTTTGGGGTTATTCTTTCGGGTTGCGTGTGTGGCACATAATTAATACATATAATCATTGTGTAGAGATTTTCATAGTATCTATTTAGCGTACATTCCATGGAATCTCTAGAAGTTTTTAATACATTTCGAAGAAAAAATTAGCTGCGCTTCATTTACTTTTGACATTCATCATCATCATCAGCCCATATACGTTCTACTGCTGGGACAAGGGCCTCCTATGAGGGTACTTTTGATATTACTAGTTTTGAAAGAAAGTAGGATACTTTGAATCTTAATACATATCCTTGAAATAAACAAACATTACCGAAGTATATAACGCTTTAACTAAAAAAACTCGAAAATATGTGTGGAAAAAGTAGTTAAAACTACAGGATAGAATGAATGCATAAGAAATGTGTATTTTTTTTTACGATACGCGGCACAGCCCTACGCCAAAGTTGGCAGGGGGACAGCCGGGCGGCGCCTTGACAGCGCTGCGCCGTTAATTCCTGAACGCTCCTCGCGAGCGATTGACAACGCGCTCGGAATTTATCGACGCGCACACTCGGCGACCGGTAGGGATGGGATTTTAATCAGGATGTCGATATATTTTTTATTAATTCAATATTAATTTGAAGATTTTCGTCGTAGAGGTGTATATGTATGCATTCCAGTTATGTACGTTACGAATAACGTTTGAAATTATTTGCTTGAATTTATTTCAAAATACTCTAACTTAAGTTGGTAAAAATAGATCACTCTGTTTAATCACATCGTCTTGGATTGATATTAACAATTGATTATCGAGACAAATCGAATGTATCTTACCCTGACATTTTCATTTTCATTCAGACTCTACATTTTCTTCATCCAACCAATACGAACTAAACAATTTCCACAATAAACTAAACACCTTCGCGTTATATTAGATATCTGCTTTACCCTTTAAACTAAAAAAAATTAGTAAACCTTTGAACAACATTTAAGATACTGCGTGAATCTATATACTTATAGTATAATTTTCCCAACAAACAATCGATATTAATCAAATCCATCGACACATTAGCACAACCCTATCACCCACTACCGCTCAGTACATACCGCTATGTGCGGGGTAAGTAAATAGCGAACTGACCCGATCCGCCGCTCGAATATCTAAGCCGAAATACATGCTAGGTTTCTTCGGCTACATTGAGACACTGTTAAATGAACATTTTGTTAATAGATCCTTAGTCCACTTAGGTGTATTGAATTAAAACTTTGGACGGCGAGAGTAGAGTGATGTGACACTCTCTTGCGTATTTGTCGAGTCGATTTTATTTTGCTTGTAAGAAAGTTTTGACTTTTGCTAACAAGTTTTATATAAATATATATTAAATAATGTAAGTCTATATTAGTACATATTATTTCAATCTGAAAGCACTGTCAAAATGTGTACAACGTTTGTAATGTTTTTGTGGTAAAAAAACTTTCCTTCTCTTAGTGTTTATTGGTTTGTTTTCATGCTCTAGAACTATAACTTATTAAGGTTATTATTGTATTTAAGGGCATTTCAGAAATGTTAATGAATGTAACAGCTTATACACCGATATATCTTCGTGATAAAATACTTTTAGGAATTCAGAAAAAAAAAACAAAAAGAAGATTAAAAAGTGCGTGCGAGCAAAACGACGCGGTGGGTCACGGCGAAACCACATGGCACAACTAGTTTTCTGTTTAAATTATAATTTTATGAAAGTTATTTATTTTAAAAGTAGAATAAATAGAAAGGAACGTTTATGGGACTAAACATAAATTTAAACCACGGACCAATACTTTTTTTTCATTAACCTGTGCTTGAAACTACAAAATTCACTGAGAAAATTGAAAACATTTTTATTATTTTGTGTTTTGAATAGTCCAGCTCTAGTACAATAAAGTTCGATTTTATCAAGTAATGTGCATCGAACCGGTCCTCCATCTTAAAAGCTCACACACACCTTTAAAAGTAATAAAAAAGAGAACAATGATCCGAAAACCTCCGCCGTTTCAGAAACCAATTAAACAACAATAAACAATCGACTCACAAACTAAATAATTCACTAACATCGCCCATAACTATCATATAACAGTAAACATGTCTGTCGGTATTATCTATATCGATTCCGGGCTTTTATTTGATATAATATTATAGACTAAATGCTAAAGGTTACCTACCCTTTCAACTATCTGTTCAAACAACAAATGTTTCTTTCGGTTGACTTAGTTGCGGATATAGAGAATCTGGATGGAGCTCTTCTTATTTTTTGCCAGTAAAATACTTCTAGAAATATTTTACGGCGATTTAGTCCTTAAAAGTTATTTTATTTATCTTGATATTCTAAACACTTAACAGTGACAGTGGTATTTAAAAATCAACTTGTAAAACTAGCCTACAGAACTTAAATTTTTATATAGATCTAACTTATTCGAAATTAGTTTTATTATAGGAAGGTGTAGGTTGCAACTTCGCTCATGTGCATTAACATCTATTATAGGGAGAAAACCATTCTCCATACAAAATTTCACCCCCTACTTCACTTCTAGTTTTGCTTACGAAACTATTCAAAATTAACAGAATCATGTCGTCATATCTAGCAGTATAACAGTAGTAGGTTTTCGTATCATTGTTTATTGAAAACTTTTTAATTTATTTATTTTGAATAGAATCAATATTTTGTTAATTTTTTAAAAATATGAATGGTTCCATAGTTATGAAAATATTTTCCTTTCAAAGGGGTGTAATTCAAAAGGCATCGAAAGAGTCATTCAGCCCCAAAATTCTTTTATATCGCAAGGGGATGGAAAAGTGACCCATCGTTAAAAAAAGTTAAAGAGGTCGTTATTGTGTAATTGAATTTTGAACTCCCTTCACTGGTCAAAATATTTCTGTAAAGAACATGCAATTGCAGTGTTCTAAAAGGAACGACTAAAATATACAATTATAAACAGAAACAACAAACTAACCGCTAAAAAGTTAATAAATTCTACTCATATCTAATTACTTGATTAAACTAAAACCTGCTACTACTGATAGAATGTATTATTTTGTCAAAGGCTATTTAGAAATTCTCTCCCTTTGTTTCCCTTCATGAGAGTGTATTTGAAGCTATTAGCGAAAATAGAGTTCCGTTGGAATTCCAATAACATTTTTAAAATGCCCGCAAAGCTCCACCAGTTTTCCACGTTTATTTAAACGTGCCCTAATCCGGATAATTGATTCAAAATCACACTAAAACCACTAACCAGCGTGTGTAACGCTGGCTATCGTAAAGGCCAGCTCGCCTACGAATACGATGATCCAGCTCTGCATGTGGGCAGGTCGCAGACCGCGCGGGCTTCACGTACCTAATGTCTTCATTTGTATTCAGATTTACCTACGTAGATAGCACGTGTGTACACCGCCCGGTTACGGCGATAAACCACCACGCAATTATAGCACATGTGCCAAACTAACAAGGCACGAAATGCCGTAATGCGATTCTGCTAGCTCGTGATATTTTGCGGTGTACGCTAACTATTGGCTTATTTAGATTGGTCGCACGTTGAATGAGATACAAACGCGTGTCCCGGGGGTCTAATTATGTATCAATTCTTGATCATTATTGACCTCTACAGGTATTTTGGGTTGGCTAATGGCGGAATTAGATTTCAGTATATTTTTGTACGTGTTAGCCTCAGCCAGAATATGTCATTGTAAACAGCAATACAAAAACTCTATGAGTAAAACATCATCAAACATCAAGAAGTAAACTGATATTCATGATAGAAACCATCTATAATACAACGCGCCTAAATCAAAACCTTTGTTTATCTTTCAGGCGTCATAACTCAAATAAAAATAATATCATAACAGTTAACACGTAAACCAGTCTATGAATCCAGTAGGGTTGTTGAGGATTCCTCTTCCGCTTCCTCATAATGCGGAAGTTCCGCAATATTTTGGGTTCCTCAACCGTTACCGCATCCTCAAAAATTAAATCAAAAAATTCCTCTTCCGCTATCGCTTCCTCAAAATTTAGAGGAAATTTATGAGGATGCCGTATCTACGATAACGCACTCGCTGCAGCGCGATGCCATGCCGGGCCGATCCGATCGGGTGGCGAATATACAAAGCCTATATTCTATTTGAGTCCCGAGTCGGACTCTAATAGATGAGCTTTTGTTTGTGCATATAACTCGACAAAACCTAATCTATCTCAGTAAAAAAGTGACTCAAATGGAATAGCTTTTGTCGAGATATTTTCAAACATAACATATGAACAAAACCTAGTCGGCCGAGTCTTACCTTTAAATTCGCAGCCGGCGAGTGCCAGAAACGACATTAGAGCGATTCCCACTAAAAAAAAACTAACTGGTACATATTATGTAAGCTTAAACAACTTGTTTGTTTTTTTAATTTAAAATGAGTTTTGACACACATTCTTTAGTAAATGTTTCTTTCTGAGTAAATATTATGTTATTATGTTTAGGGATATTATATGGCGCAGATAATATAAATATGGCGGTAAGACTATTCGACTAGGTTTTATTCGTATGTAATGTATGAAAATATCTCGACAAAATCTAATCGATTTGAGTCACTTTTTTTACTGAGATAGATTAGGTTTTGTCGAGTAATATGCATAAACAAAATCATATCTGAGTCCGACTCGTGACTCAAATATGTAGTTATAGGCTAGGCTTTGCAAATTCGCGATCGGGCGAGCGAGACCATGCCACCCGCGCTGTTACTTGCCTGTTTCTGCATATAATATTTTTTTTACAATTAATAAGCTCGAAAACTGTTGGACTAATTAATATTTTTATTGAATATGAACACTGAGTAAGATGCTTTTTTATGACAAAGGGGCAATTTTGCTAGTAGTTAAAATATCAATATGTACAGACAGGAGAGTGGCTTTTGTTTTAATTTTTTAATTTTTAATTTTGATTATAATTTCCTATCATCCTCGTCCTCATCCGCTTCCTCTTCCGCTTCCTCATCCGCATCCTCTTCCTCAAAAAAATATCCTCATCCTCATCCGCATCCCCTAAATTTGCGTGTGAAAATTCCTCTTCCTCCTCCTCTTCCTCATAATCACTTCCTCAACAACCCTAGAATCCAGACGAAATGTCCTCGACTAGGGCTGCAATACGCAACCAAATAAGTTTATTAATTAATAATATAAATAAAAATGTTTTCAAATAAATTTATCTCATTTGTCATTCGTATTTGTAAGTTTCTTTATTCTATTATGAATTACACTTTTTGTTTAGCAGTTCTAAATGTGTACTAGGTATACACCACATGTTTATTTTAAAGAATTTTATAAATCTAGTTAACCATTTCTACAAATGAAGTAAAATTTTAGATGTAAGTACCTAATTCTTATTCATTTTTCAGACCGTCTCAAATATTGGCATATAAAAATACCAATACATATTAATAATAAATTAATAACTCTGCTCTTAGATGAAGTTTTGATTTTGAAAGAAAATACAAATCTCCATTTAAAGCCTTATCAGTATCGCAATAATTTCATTAAAATCATTGTGACACATGACAATTTAGATACCTTATTAAATACAATACATTTGCCAACCAAAAGCTCATTCAATTAAATCCAAACCTTTTCCCGATTAAATAATAAAAAACCGATACGCTGACAGCCCTGAGCGAGCCACCGCAGCTTATATAATAACTTCAACTTTGACCCACTTCGGGGGACGCAACTTTTATCGTCAACAACTTTTCCTTTTACACGATATTAAATATTTCCCGCTGACCGTACACCGAAACGACTTGTTTGTAGTCAATTAGTCCCGTTCATTGTTTTCGGATGTCTGTTTATTTTTTGTCTCTTCTGGATTTCTGGGTAAAGAAAAGTTTTAAATTGTTCAATTTACCCGTTTTGGGGGTATAGCATAAGCTGATTCTTTTTTGAATTGATGACTATTCATACCCACTTCAAGTAAATAAAAGCATTTCTGGATTTATAATATGTCTAAAGGACTGCGTTGTAAAATGCCTTCAGGCCTCAGGGTACACTCATATGATCTATTCATTCCAACGTTTACCAAAACAAAAAAACCGAGTAGATCGTCGAACGAAAAGACATCAAACAAAAAGCTGCAAACAAAACACACGAGCCTCTCCAATTCCACACCAATTACGTGCGCGAAAAAAGCGCGCGTTTTCCTTCATCCACTGCATAAACAACACCACCCCGAATAATGATTAGGAGTCCCTCTTAGGCCGTTGAATATCGGCCTCTCGGTATTAATTACGTTGCCTGAGGCGTGTGCTCGCTAGTCGCTATACCCTGTGCGCTATATATACTATGTAGTATGTAGTCTCGAATATCCGGGCACATACCTATCGTATACGTAGGCAGCGTCTCGCGCGCCACCCTCCTCCCTCTCCCCCTAGTCTAATTGACGCCGTGCCGGACGCGGCCGGCGCCCGCGGGGTTGCTGCGCCTTCCGCCCCGATTTACAACATCGGCCGATAATCTTTTCTTGATGACGCAGCCCTGACGAGCTAATGCGTGAGGCAATAGATGGTGCGACGTCGACGTTTCCTTAAATGGTTTGGATATATTCGTTCGAGTTAAAACTATTTCGTCTCTCTGGCATCTTTGACACGTGATGATGTGCTTAGATAAACTTTCTATTACAGTTGCGTGCTACGAGTATATTGAAATACATAATAAAGCGTGCTACGAGTATATTGAAATAAATAAAAAAAATTACACTTGGCACCAGATAGAGTCTTGTCTTAGACAAAGAACTAGTGTCTAAAGTTCAATCTATCTCATATTACTGAAATAGCAATGTAGAAAAAACAAATAAACAAAAATAATGATCCCAGCCTACGTAACAAGATCTTTCTGGGACAACAACTCAATCGGATTACGGACGAATAAAGGCGCGAAGCTATACAACGCGAAACAAAGCCGCGTCAGCTATACCGCGTAAAGGTGTCAACAGTATCAACAAGATTCTAATTAAAAACACTCATTGCCGGTTCGGAGGGTCGAGAGGGGTTGCGCGGGTTGCGGGGGCTCGCTGGGGTCGCGGGGCTCGTAACGAACGCACTAATTAATAAGGGTCCGTCGATATTGATTCACGAGGCCGCGTGTGAACGACGCTGAGTGACATTTATCTGTATACCTAACTACTTATTATACGTACAAGATTTCTTTCATTTTGCCGCCAAAGTAACAATTAACATACCATGTTTAATTATAATGTCACCTGTATGGAAAGCGTAGAATATTCATGTAGTATATTCATTGAAATATTCCGACATTCAAATCAACATCAAACAGGCATTTACACAAAATAAGCAGTTTGCACAGTGGTAAGTTAGGAAAGTAGTTTACTCCATAAGACCACCTAACAGTAATAAAAGATATTTTTCATCTCATACATACCTTATTACCTCTTGTTGAAAATAAAATTGATACAACAGAATCGGTAGGTGCATTGTTTTAGTTACCGGTAAATACTTAGATTTACAGCATGGTAACTAGATTTTTATTCATTATCAATTATTTCGATTTATAATTATAAACAGACATGCTCTAGCCAATATGTGGTACCAGTGGCATATGTATGCTCTACTTAAAAAAATATAATTAAAATTTAAAGTCTAATAAAAATTACGTTAACTTAGTAGAACCAGCTCTATCCCCCGTTCATTTGTACCCAAGACTTAATCTACAAAATCATCCAATTATCGAAAAATCGTCACAGGAAAAATCAATAACCGCGATCCACTTAGCAGCAGTGCAAACATAAAGGCGTGTTGTTTAATTAAAAAAGCTCCGTAGCCTGTCACTAAATCCGAAACAGTTTCGTGTCTCACTCAAAGCATACTTCCAGCGTATCTCTGTCCATGTTCAAAGAAAATTTAATTAAACCCCAGCTACGAATGCTTCTGCCCAAGAAACACTCTCATTGACGACACTGAAGTAGAATTTGTTCACACATTGAACATTAGTTCAGTAAGGCGCTGCTAATTTATTGTACTTTATGAATGGACAAGGATGTCAGCGTTAGCACTTGTCTAGATGTAAGGAATGATGTAATTTTGAGAGTACAAAGGAGGAAAAATAAATTCGAACACAGACTTTAATATGTTTAAGTAAATGTTTTTATTATAAAACGAACGGAATAAAACACACGGTGCTTTTGTCAAAGTCGAAATTTCGATAAACTCTGCCCAAGCATTTCTACAACAATCGGGGGATAAAAGAGCAGCACGCATTAAAATTTCTAATGAATTTTAAAGAAAAGCGTACACAACCAATAATCCCCGTATTGGCACAGTACAAAACTATCGTACCATCAATGCGCCAATCGCGAATAGATCATTGATTTATACTACCGCATTCGCAGCAATACAAAACAAAAAGAACCAACAAGGCGTCCGAATTTCCAGTCTCCACGTGCATTAGTGAAAACTCCCATTTGCACGCGCTCTTCGACTGAGAATTTGCATTGAAAAGAAAAACGGAAAAAGAGCAAGAACGGACCAACCCCCCTACCCCCCCTATGGCCGTACGTACACGTTCGTTTATGCTAATATTAATGCTTTAAGACTCGGCACTTGCGATCAGCTAACGCTGTAGTGTTGTTTATTTTTCAACTATCTGATAAAAGGACTGTATTGTGCATTTTCACATGGCTGTATATAGGATGAGACGTTCGTTTTAATGGAACTTTTTAATGCTGCATCAATACAATTAAGGACACATATTATCGTTAATGTTTTGTAATCGATACAGGCGCACGTCAGTGATTATTAATTATTATAATAATAACGTAGGCTGATAGGTGAAGATAATACAAATACTTTAAAGAGTATTGAGTAAGATAATTAAATAATATGTATTTGCCTAATTTCCTCAAAACAGACGGGGTCCAGCCGCTAGGCAATTTTTAGTGTTTTACCTAATTGTTTGTTTTTTACTTTACAAACTATCTTCTTTTCCATATATCCGTACATAATATAGATAATTGTGGGAGGATACATACAAGTCGCAGGAATCAATAAAATAGAAACTCCATTAAGCTCACGTGGCGGCCAAATGTGTTGTTCCGAGTCTTGCCAAGTTTGGGTCAGCGTGTACTTGTGTTCGCAAATAGGCATTGGATACGGGTGAAATTACTCTAGTGCTCCTAATTCTTTTCCTAGAGAAAATACTACCTTTTGGTGGATCGCAAAATCTTCTCGATGAATGTTTTTTTTGTCTGTTTGGAATTTTGTTTGGAAGTTCGTTAATCAATGACTAAGATGCCGCAGCATGTTAGGATGAAAATAATGTGAAACAAAATCTATAAATTTTATTAGCAGCTATTGAAACTTGATTATTGCAACCTTATCAAAACTGCCCTAAAACCCATCGAAATAAATAATACAATTTCACTGATAGAATAACGAAGCAGACATTAAATACCTACTCCATTTTGCGCGCGACGCTGCGCCCAGCAAGCGTAACGTTTTTATCTTTTAGACGCCTCGGGCGATACATACAATGCTCATTGAAAAAATCCATCGCGCCACCCGTCGTTCACATTCGAACACTCTTTCGTGTTTCAATATTTTTCTCTTATAAGGGCTGCTTGCAACAGAACTCGGATGATTGGAGCGCGCGATTCGCGATGATGCCCTTTATGCACTATAAATGGCTACATTTATAGCTAAATAACTTCATTTACAAATACAATTAATACAGTTTATTGTCGAAGATGTCCTTGAGTTGCACATTAATATTTAACGTGTTAGGGAATAACTTTCACTGATTTATTTCTTTCAATGAAAGTTTTACTCTGAAGAGCAAACCTCTGTTTTCCCAATACCTACAAAGTGCCTACCGAAGTTAATTCCCTTGGCCCCTGAAAGAATGTGGACATGTATTTGACGTGATCTGTTCACTGATTAATTCTCTTGACAGAAAAATAAAATATCAGGCAACTGTTTTGTGAGTCTCTACCGGGGCTCCAACTGCCGCTTAGCACAAGCGCTAAACACCGCCAAAGTGGTGCTTAGAATCGACGTTAATATAATTTACGACATTAAAATCGCAACGATCCGCACCGCATCGGATCGCACACGTTCCAAGTTCTGTTTGAACGTGGCCACGATAGCGATCGACATTTTGAATGGATATCGCGCTCGCTGTTATTTAAGCGATAGCTTTTAACTGTAATTAAATAATTTCACAGTTTTGTTATGTCGGTTATATTTAAGCGTGGAAATAAAACACGCTTCTGATTTATTGCTCCCGTTTCAACGTTTATTTGTGTCGAAAACATAAGAGGCGAATCATGTCATTGCAATCACATCGCAACTAGAATAATAATTTATAGATCATCGACTGTGGGTATGAAATTGTGTATTAATTTTTACTAAACTACCCCGGGAGACTGTTTTAAACTTTTCACTGAAAGCTCGTTACGCGAATGCATTTTTGTTATATTATGTATCTCTTTACTCTTTACTATTTTTAGGTTTTATTGTGTCCAGTGCTACCTTAAATGTGATACAATTATAATGTTAGAGAATATTTTTGTGTAGATGTAAAATAGGTATATTATGATGAACTATGAATGTATGAAACAGGTGTTTTCAATTTTGGTGACTAAGCACTTTGAATTATTAAAATGTATTAATAAGTCCGAATGGAAAATACATTTGGTAGAGTATTGGAAGTAGGGCTAAAAATCGGTAGGTATATAACTTATCAGTTGCTAGGCACAGCGGTAAGACTTAAAGTTCTTTCGATTACGTTATGATTATACACGGTAAAAGGTTTGTCTGCTTGTGGAGAATGAACAGATTAATTTATTCTTTATAGTCATATGTCCCATGATAGACAAATTAACGATTCCCGGTTTATTCAACCGGGGCTTTATGTAACTTGTTACTTGGCTTGTGTTATTATCAACTGGCTTCTGAATCAAGAAGTTTTGACATCCTCAATAAACATCAAAATCAATTTATCCGCCCTTACCATACCTAAAGATCATAGCCGAGACAATCAGAACAACAATGATACAAGTCTCATTAAGAATACTTGAATGGATAAAAAGCGGCATGTCAAAACCGTTAAAAACATACATCCTATTAATAAACGAACATCAAGGAAACGCGCCAAGAAGAGACGGTGTAGCAATAAAACAGGCCATGTTATTCCGAGACGGCACGGCACCTTTTATGGGAGGCTCCGTCCATCCTCAGGCGAGCTCATTAAGCCGTACGTAATAAAACACTGACCTGATGTACACCCTGCTTTAACTGAAGGTCGTTGGTAGTACAAATATCCCGATAGCGGCTTTAAACTTGATCGAAATCTGTGAACATTATATTTTGGTGGGGTTATAATATTATATCCTTCCATGTGGAAGATATCTTAGTACTGTATAACTTTGAGAGGAGGAAATAATATCTTTCTAATTTCCCGTGCATTTAGCTTGATAGGATACTGCTTCATACTGCATACAGTATTGTTTCGTAATATGTAAAACGATACAAATACCGATATATAATATGAGCCTTCTGAATTTACAGGATTATGTAGGAAGAGCTTAATTTGGCAAGGAGAGTTGTTAATTGACATCCTGACTGTTGACTTCCAAACTGGCCTTTAAACTATAACAAGAACAAACATTTTTCCCCATGATATCCCAGAACCCAAATAGCAAATAACTGTCAACTCATATCTCAGGAGCAGTGGCGAATCCGATATCCAGCCGCATAATAAGGCATTTAAGCGACTTGGCAACAAACGGAGGCTGTCAATCCGCGCGGGCGATGTCTCGCAGCCATGAGTGTTTATCGGAGGGAATATTTCGAAAACGGGAAGTCGTTGACGGCTGGACGAGCTTTATACTAGACGATATGTTTAGTATGGGTAGTTGCGATACAACTTCGGCTTAAATTTAACAAAACGTTTTGTTTGTGAGCCAATTTGGTTATTTTGGTATGTCTAAATAAATAAATTAAATTAAATTAACTGAATAAGGGTGCAGGATCGTTTTCTCAATTAACTGAAACTTTTATATAATATATTGGATTTGAGTACCTAACTGTAAGTATCTGAATTCAGCGTAGTTAAAAATTAACAGTTTACATAGCCAGCAGATTCGAGGTATTGCCATGATGAAAAAGCGATTTGAAAGATTCTGAAAAACAAAGAGCACAAAACTCTGTATTCTTTCACTTCTCATACTTCTGTGACTATTATTTCATAATATAGATTACACAAAATCGTATCGTATCCGTGTATCCGAGTGTAAAATTTCCTATCACGTCTATAACCGTTCGACCATACGGTCGTAAGCCGTACCTACAACATAACGATGTCTGCAACCAGGGCCTGTGCTTTCCGCATCTATTTAACCAAATTGTCCGTAAATACAATGAACTATGATCTCGCATGACCAGTTTTATGGATGTGCGAAGTCAGTGTTATAATATAATAGTTTTACAGCTTTGTAAATAATACGACGGCTATCTATTGTATTTAACGTTCCTATATTAATGTTGATATGGCGCACGTAAAACATAACATTGTAACTATCTTTCTGTGCTAAGGTAGTAACTTCTCCTAAGTCCTATCCATCTATTCTTGATTGGTATCTTACGAAATGTGGGTATAAAAATTATGACCAATTCAAGTATTGGGCATAGAATTTAGAAATGTGCCTTAACATCTTACTTGGTCAATTTCATTAATTACCATGTTCGAAAATGAACAACGTATCCATATCTAAAGTTGGTAGTTTCTACTTCCTAGTCAAAAGAGCACCAATGAACTCTGCTGCTGTCTGTGATAGAATAGAACATTTCTGAAGGTCCTTACAAAGCTAGACCCTTTTGTAAATTATTTATCCGTCAATCAGTTACACTACTAGGCTGAATGCACTTTCTAATATGTATTTCTATCGTATCGGTTTGAGTGATATCTGTATGTGGTTCGCCGTTCGCGTAGAGAGGATTGGCAATCCTACATAACAACTTGAATTGCAAATGCCTGAACTTGTATAAATTGTCTCTTAGATCTATTGGTTAAAAACAGCATTATTCTTAATTGATTATTATTTGGTGATAAGCAACATGAGGCTGCTTGGGCGGTAGAGCAGCTAAGAATCCTATTATTTTGTAAATTATTGAACTAGTAAATAATTTGGAAAATCCAAAAGTGCACGCCTCATAATCTCATTTTTTTAAACTGTTTTTTTTATATAAAATTTTTTTTTTATGTATATGGTGTAAATAAAGAATATATATAGATATACTAAAATTATGGAGAACAGTCGATATTTTTTTTTGTTTATTTAATAACAATTAAACCACATCGAATCAGACCCTGAAAAATGAAAGGGTTCTATTCCTGAGCATACTCAAGCGAAGAGAAAAAAAAAGACTCGATTAGTAAAGTATTTCGGTCGCTATCGTGTTAACAAGAAAATCCTCCGCACATACAGACACACGGACGTCCAAGACAGAACTTTTTTAAACTGTTTTTTAACTAGTTTAAATAACAAAAATGACATCAAAAATATCATGAATGTTAAAAATAGTGTTTTTTCTTAATATGTGTGTGTATGTATTATCTTACAAGTGCAATGTATGATACATAAAGACATTTTAAGTTTGAAAAATCAGATGTTTTGCGCGAAGTGACAGTAGTACCCACCTCAACGCTTCGC
>CAJQZM010013550.1:0-20431 GCA_907164665.1 Colias nastes
CTTTTGGTAAGGCAAGACTACGCCACCGATTTTGACGCTAGGCAAAAAGTAGTAGTATATAATAAATTAAATAAAATGCTCAATTGAAATATTTAATCAATGAAACAGGACGAAACAAATTTAAAAACCTGTTTTTAACCATTATACATATTATGTTAATTTTTCTACATATTATTTAAATGTATTCAATAAATTTAATTTCCTCGATAATAATGTTAAATTTTCCATCTTTACAGGTCTCGCTCTCGCCACCGCAGTTCCAGACGTTCAAGATCTAGATCACGACATCGCACTTCGAGATCTAAGCGTGATAAATCCCGTGACCGTGACCGCGATCGCGACCGTGACCGTGATCGTGATCGTAAAGATAAGAAAGACTCTGACAAAGACAAAGAAAAAAGTGAAAAACCCAAATCGCCACCCAAAGAGGAGAAAGAACAAGAACCCAAAGTTGAAATTGTCGAATCTGAGACTAACGGAGTGAGCTCCGACACTAAATCTAAAGCATCATCACCAACCGAAGAAAAAGAAAAGGTAGAACCGGAGAAAGAAAAGGAAAAAGAAGTGAAAGAGAGGTCGCCCTCAAAGAAGAGGGAACGATCCCGTACCAAGGAAAGGGATAGGGACAGGAAACGCGATCGATCGCGCTCCAAACGACGGTCCAGATCCAAATCTAGAAGGAAGCGATCCAGGTCTAGAAGGAGATCACGCTCTAAAGACCGAAAAAGGTCTCGCTCTAGAGAAAGAAAGAGGTCGAGGTCGCGCAAACGGACTCGGTCCAGGGACAGGAAAAGATCTAGATCGAGAGACAGGAAGCGCTCCAGATCTAGAGATAGAAAAAGAACCAGGTCAAGAGAAAGGAAACGTTCGCGGTCGAGAAGCCGGAGATCGAAAAGCCGGTCCATCAGAGACTCGAAGACGCCGCACGACAGAAAGTCGCGGGATATAACTCCGAGCCTTCCCACGGTTATTGAGGAAAAAAATTCTTCCATTGTTGAAAATGCGTCCCCTGAATTGGGAAATGAAAAGAATTCTCCAGACAACATGGATATTTCCAATTCGCCCTAGATTTAAAGTTACCGACTTCATGAAATAGTTCAACAAGTTATTTTTTTAATGTGCTGTTTGTATAATTTGCTTGATTGTTCTCATTTTGCATAACTAGTGTTTTTCGCATAGTATAATTAAGTAATAAATCAATTTAATAATATGTTTCGTTTTATTTATTAACTAATGCATGATTGAACAATGGTCATGATTCAAATTAAAAACTATTGAGAAACGTACTCTCAAATAAATATAGTTTAAAAAACTAAAAAACACGCTTTCAAGATAGATATCACTAAAAAGCAAAAAATTATTATCACTAGGAATTAAACAATACGGATTTTGTTTATTTTCATTTCAATAGATATAACCGATTTAATTTAATAGATAAAACTGACTGTTTAAAATGGGTTGAAATCGTGTGTAAAGAAATCGGTTAGTTTACGTAAGGAAATATTTAAGTCCTGGCCATCCTTATCGGGAAAATAAGATAAGTTTATGAAATTATTGTATTGTTAACTACCAGGTTTGATTAGTATTCAAAATTTTAATTAAATCCGTCGTTGTAAAGTGGGTCAAAATCGAATCGAAAGGAGAATTGGTTACATACAAACATATTTTTTTAGCTAATCCTGGCGATGCTTATTAGGATAATAAGATAAATTTATAAAATTATTGTATTGTCACCGGTCCTTGATAACTGTACAAAATTTGAACGAAATCCGTCGGTTTAAAGTGGGTAAGATCAAGTCGAAAGGAGTCGGTTACTCGGTCGCTAATAAAAGCGTGTTAAAAAGCTCGAAAAGGATGACTTTATCATTTGCAGTTTAGATACGCACTGGTAAGAGTGAGTCTGAACGCACAGTGTTACCCGTCCGACTAGGGCCCTTCCGGCCTCCTCCACTCAAGCGACAGCCCAAGCCGAGGATCGAGATCCCCGTGGCGGGGGGACGCCCTTGCGCATGTCGCTACCAGGGTGAACCTTCAGTTCACCCACGCGTCCGCGTTAAAATGTAGAAGCCCTTCTGGCTAACATTGAGAAACACCACACAAAAAAAAAGCACAGTGTTAACACTAACTTCCTCCATCTGCTGATAAGTAAATTAATTTGAAAAATTATCATCCTAGATTTATAAATTAAGCTTACAAGTTTTATATATTATTTTATCGTTATCAGACAGACGTGATGGAGGACGTTGTTTATTAATATTAATAGCTGTGCCACACGGTTTCACCTGCGGGCAAAATCAAGTATTTCCATACCTCTTGTGTTATTCTGATGACTTTTATTAGTTTATTACTGTAAAGTTTCATCCAAATCTGTCCAGTACTTTTTGAGCCAATTCGTTACACACACACACACATACATACAAATCTTTCCTCTTTATAATATTACCATATATTACTTAGATGACGGTTGGAAACTGAATCGTAATTATAGACTATGGTCAGAAAAAAATGTGAGTATAATGTAACAATGATCAACATTGTAATGAGAATCGAACAGAGGTTGTATGTCCTACAATAATTATTATACGATTGTTAATTAGGTACTTGACTTGACTTTTACGAGTAAAATTAATTTTTCTCGTAATTTCATTCAAATGGCGTGTGGAATGAATTTTTTTATCGCCAGTCCGGACTAACAATTTCATTGCTGTATTTGTGTAAGTTTATAGTATGGATTTAGATATTTCTCAAATGTTGATTGTCTATTATTTCTTTCGCCCAGGTAGTCTTAAACTGAATTATTTCATACAAGTAAAATTGACCGAATTAAGAGACATTATAGACGGAATTTTATTTGAAAAATGGTTATTATCAAATACGAGAAGATGGTTACAGAAAAGCGAAGCCCCTTATCCAGGTTACTGTAGAGCCCCGGGAAGTGAGTTGTGCCTACCTGTACTTTGCAATTGCAAGAAACTGACTGAAATATGGAATAAAATTAGAAAAAAAGGTCGATAAATAAAACAAAACGTTTCTTTGAGAATATTTTATTCCTTAAACAACAGCACAGAATATATAATAGTAGCTAAACGCTACAGAACGGACACTCCGCCTCCCGCCAAAATTAAACACTTACCTCACCCCGCACGATCAGACTATAAATGGTCCACATTTTTCTACAAGGATGATACGCAACGAAGATTGACAACATTAATCAAATTGACTTTTAATTTTATTATTTTGGATTTGTGCTTGATTTTTGATTATCGTTTTTCGTAGAAAATGGTTAGATATTGTGCTGTTTACGGATGTATTTCATCAGAAAAACGCGAATTTTTTTTTTACGCTAGTCACAAATGTGCCAACCATAAAGCGTTAACACACACATTTGCAGTCTCTACAGTGTGACTGTCAAAACGATAATTTTGTATGGAGTGTCCGGGGTGTGACAACAGATTACAGAACAATAATTTCTTAATAACTTAATACACAGCCGATACATCTATTGATTCAATTATAATACGTTTTCGAAATTGTTTCGTTGAATGGAATTAAAAAATGCGTACAATCATGGCAATAC
Source organism: Colias nastes (assembly GCA_907164665.1). NCBI lineage: Eukaryota > Metazoa > Arthropoda > Insecta > Lepidoptera > Pieridae > Colias > Colias nastes. Next base: position 3,578 of record CAJQZM010013550.1, read on the forward strand.
AATATCCATCAAAGTTTTAAAAAAGCTCATATATTACCTAGATAGATATTATAGTTTATTAGCAATATTTTACGAGAATTCAACAATGCCGAGCATTTTACGCATAATATTATATACAATTACTAAGCTATATTATAATAATAATTCAGAAGGGCAGAACGTCAAGCATGGCATATTTCCACGTCCACTGACGGGCTAGGGCTTCGAACCGCGGTCGGTCCTTCACATACATCGCTCCAAGCTCCGGCTCCATACATACCTGTACAAAGAAAATATTATGATTCATTTATGTTAATTTAATATTAGGATCCTAGAATACAAAAAACAAATATCTGGAAGGGAACATTTAAGTAACGTAATCATATTCTACGACGAAAATAATGTTTTTTTTTTTATCAACATTAATGAACTTACTGGGCATATAAATAATTTCCCATGCAGCAATTTATTCCTTGAAATTGGACCATATTTCTTAAAAAAATTAGACAATAATTTCGTGTTTGTAAAATATTTTTTTTTATTGAAGTTTATTTGTATTATGTTTGTTTATACATACATCAACTTTTTTGGAATTATAAATGTGATTTCTAATACTAACAATCAAACCAATTCACATTAGTAATGGCATATAAATAATTTCTCTATTCCTTGTAGTTGGAGAATTTTCGTCCTAAAAATGAAACAATAATTTCGTGTTTGTAAAAGATTTTTGAAGTGAAACTTCTTTATCGGGGTTGGAAAAAAATTTAGTGTAACATTTTTTCGTTACGCGCCATCTTTTTCTTATCTCTACCACGCGTGATTCGACGTATTTCTGTAAAGTTGCATATAGTAAATTATTTTTTGAAAAATAAGGTCATAAAGAAGTTTCACTTCTTACGTGTGTACACTAGTACACGCACACATTTTTTATTTTTTATTGGAATTTATTTCCCCAAACTCCTAAAAAATTAATTAATTTTCCCCAAAAATCACCCCAAATAAAAAATCACTTACATTAGTATACGGATCAGTCAGCAAGCTCTGTATAGAAATAAGCACTTTGCTAATAGTCAGTGCCAGGGACCAGTTGTGATGCACCGAGTCTATACCCACGTCCCCGTGACGGGACACATTGGGGTGTAGGATCCTAGTTAGAAACCTGACCACGGGCGGGCTCATGGGATACCTGGAATAGTTAATTAAGCGCAGCTTATACCCGCTACTGATACTGTATTTTTGATATTTTTTTTATTGTAAAAAATATTATCAAAAAAAAAATTATGCAGATAAATATGTAGAGAAAATGGATAAATAGTCGACCTCATTAAAAAAAAGATAGGTCCCTGAATTTTTGTAAAATGTGAAAACTGATCGATGTTGAGGTCATAAAAACATTTTTTTATCTTTATTGTTACATATTGCTTATCCAGCTTACAGAAAAATATTTAAATAAAAATTAGAGGAAAAAATAAGTTTACTTTTTTATTAATTAAACAATAATTTAACAAAATAAAAAAGCGAATATAAGGCGACAGACGAGGACGAAAAAAAAACAAAAAATACACAAAACATAATTTTATTTTTCAATAATTTTGTTAGGTAGAAAATAAAAGGTAGTCAGGTAAGGATTATATCAAGGTAAATGAAACCGTAAAAAAATAAAATTAAGGTAATCATTAGTAAGAAGTAAGAACAGTTATAAGTAATCAAATTTCAAAAGCACATATCAAATTAGCGATACCAACATTGACGCACTATAAACAACTAGACTCACAATCTATTATATTAAAGATTCAAATTACGACCTTATTTCTGAGCAGTAAAATTTATAATCACTTGAGCTCATTACAAAAATACAACACAGAGTAAGAAAAAACAGGAGTATGAAGTATGAAGACAATTTTTAAGCCATTGCATAGCTTCCATCGCGGGCCTTGAGCGCGGGGACCGAATCCAGAAATTCCGTAACGAAAAGACCTCACGCTCCCCACTCCGACGGACACGGAGGTGTGGCTTGAAGGCATGCTACGCAATAGCTTTACCACGGCAGTCCCCGAGTGCCACACGTCTTTTTTATTATAACTGTCAGTCTAGTTCTTCATCACATCAGTGCGTACAACACCACACGTCCACCTGGCAACTCCACCACCGCACCAGCGTCCCCACTCCCCAGCGTCCCCAGCGTCCCCAGCGTCCCCACTCCCCAGTGTCCCCAGTCCCCAGCACGCGAGGCATACTCACGAATATGGCACCTGCACATAGAGGTAGAACACGCCGCCCTCGTACGGCGAGCCGGCCGGCCCGGTGACGCTCGCCTGCCAGTGGCAGCACTTCGCGTCCAACGGCGTCGCGGCTATACCTTCGGGCGGGTCGTTACGCAACATCTGACGCAGTAATTTATTATCCTTAAAGGGAAATTGACAACGGCTAATACGATCTCTTTTCTGTGACACGCATTTTTTTTTTAAATAGGCAGGCTGTAAAAAAAATTTCGATGCGTCGTGTAGCAACGGAACGTCAAAAAAAAAATCGAATTGGGAATTTGGAATACGTCACAATATAATTGTTGAAATAAAATTTGGGTACGGGAATTTGTGTGTGGTAGTAAAAAAAATAATAAATAAAACACTGAAAAGCAAATCACACAATATAATACAAATGCATACTATAATTTGAACATCACAACATTTAAAAATGATTGTTACCTTTACCATGCTTACGGAACGAAAGACTGCTAGGTAATAATAATATTAAAAAACAAAAACTCCATTTTAAGTGTAGTAATAAGTATCATTTATGTAATATTTCAAACTGAGTTATTATACAAGTTAATATGAATCAAGCTAGAACAATCCTAACACTATTATAGAATCCAAAAACAATTTGATCAAAACTGTCTAACACTGTGAATATCAAATAAATGTTTCTGAAATACTAAATAACTAGTACAAAATTTTAATTTTTTTATATAGGTAAATTCAAGCAAATGTCCTCAGTTTTTAAAATCCATAACTTTAATAAGCCACACTTTCCATGGCCACAAATACAAAAAATAAAATAATAGTTTAAAAAAACTAAAAAACACGCTTTTTATAGAAAACCGAACTAAAAAATAGAAAATTTTATCAAATTAGTGTATTGTCATCGGTCCTCAATAAATCTACAAAGTTTGAACGAAATCTGGCCGTTTAAAGTTGGTCAAAATCGCGCCCAAAGAAGTCGGTTACAAACATACAAACATACAGGTGAAGCTAATATAAAGCGTGTAAAAACACCATAGACTAAACGAGTGTATATAATCTATGGTCACATTATATAATCTGTATGTTACCTTGAGCTCGCTGCGTAGCCGGTTGCGTCTCCAGGCGTTCTCCTCACCGTCGGGCGGCGCCTGCACGCACATCTGCACCAGGCAGTTGCGGCAGAAACAGGATTCCACTAGCGACTGGTATTTCTGTACGGGGAAAAGGTTTAATAAAGTTAGTACTTTAGTAACTTATATGTTAAACTATTAGAGAGATTGGTCAAATACAGTCAAAGTTTTGATAAATAAGTAAATTATAGTATTAATCTGGGCTGTCATGTTGACCATCTTACAGTTAGTGTTTTATGCTAAATATAATCTATACTTATATTATAAAACTAAAGAGATTTTTTTTTTTGTTTGAACGCGCTAATCTCAAGAACTACTGGTCCAATTTGAAAAATTATTTCGATGTTAGATAGCCCATTTATCGAGGAAGGCTAACTATATATCATCACGCTAAGACCAACAGGAGCAGAGCAATGCCGGTGAAACTGCGGAGCACAGCTAGTTTTGTATAAAATTGAAGAGAGATATTCAAATAAAACAAATATATTGATCATATTTTGATTTAGAAAACTTAAGTAAAAAATAAAGTTGTTGAATTTTGTTGCTATTTTATTATTTGACGTATTTCATGAAATTTAATCAACTTTCACTTCAAGACTATCTATCACACTTTTACCACATTACTACCGTATTCAAACAACACATCTAACACAAATTACACACAATAAAAACTCACCCGCTGCCAATCAAAATCAGTAAATATCGGTCGGAACAGCGGCCACCTAGCCGCAGCGAAGGCCGCCCAGCGTGGGGTCGGCACACGAGCACGTACGAGCCGCTGCCAGCGCGTGCACACGCACGCACACGCGCACAGAGACATGTCGTCCAGGTATTGGAATATGCATAGCAGCACTGGGGTGGATAATAAGTTATAGGTGAAAAAAATGTGTGAAATAAAGAATGTTAAAGTTGGTGTGGTCTAATTGAATAACTTCTTCCTTTAATGAAGTTAATTAAAAAAATTATTAAATGTAAATTTTTAAAGTTACATTGCCCAGTTTCATTGTTGTGTATGGTAGTTTTATTTTTGACGTGACAACGTCTTATAATTCGATAGAGCCGGCTGCACGCACGAAAAAACATGACTCATACGGCGTTACCTCGCTCTGAGGCGTTCCATGTAGGCTTGAAGTGCAAGCGAGAGCGCGGAACGAGCGACAAAGAAGCACAATCGGACGTTGTCACGTTCAACTATCGTCAGTAAACCGACTTTACAGACAACCAATTTTTATTTTTCATCTTAATGTGTAAGATGTTGGCCTGTGTCCCTGCAGGGAACCATAATATTGTGGAAGAATTTGAACTGTATTAGTTGAATTTTTAACAGTTAAATTTCATTAAATTAGACAATATTTATCAATGATACTAATAACTTAAATTTAATAATTTCAACATACCTTCAGAAGGCAAATGTTCAACAATGCCAAATGGTACATTATCTGGGAGACGTGGGGTGGTCAAAGCTTGTAGAGTTCTAACTAAACTGGGTGGTTGTGGTGGTGATCCCCCGTAAAACCCCGCTCCTTCCTTTGGAGGGTCATTGCCTGAACCATTGCTGCCGCTCCCACTGGGCCCTGAGTTGCTTGCGCGACTTGCGTCATCTTCCGGACTTGTTTCACTGTCTAAGGATGTCTAGAATTTGAAATGATAGTTTAGTAATATTTTAAACTTAGGTAATTCCAATTCAAAGAATCAAATGAAAGTATGATGTGTAAAAATAAATTGTGATATTTTCTGGATACTGAACTGTTTTGTGTGTGTTACCTTTTTTAGAACTTTTATCAAATAATTCAGGTAAAATTATGTGCATTGATGATCATGAAATATTAAATCATTTCATTATTATTTATTTATGATTCAGGATTATTTCATTGTTCAGCCTTTCATAATTTCAATGTTGTACAAATGACAAATAAATTAAACAAATTATATTTATAACACAAAAGCTACAGCCCAAAATTAGATGAAAACTACATAATATATAACTCACTCTGTAACGCCACCAAGCTGGTATCGGAAATGTCCTATTAGATTTCTTTTCGGTGCCGAAATTTAGATCAGAGGGCTCATCGTTTCCTGAATCCCCATCGTCGGTTTTTTCAGTGGAAAAATGTGAACAAGGCAAATATGAAGGAAACTCCGGGAAGAGAAAAGCGTGACATGTTACACACACTGGTTCACCAAAACTTGGGCCGTAATATCCATTGCATACAGAACATACTGAATTCTGGAAACATAGCGCACGTTTAACAAGAGTAAAGGGCAATAAAATATGAACAAAATATAAAAAACTAACATACATTAAATTCAAACTCGAGTGGCTGTTCTATAGGCGACACAGACATCAATTTGTCTTCACCTTCTTCCAGCTTTTTAATAAAGTTTAAAAAATCAGGGGCCATCACCGACATTTTGATGGTCGGAGTTTTGGGCTTAAGATCGATACTTCTATCACTTAGATGTAGTTCATTAACGTTTTGTTTTAATATCTAGTTTGCATTATCTTAACCATCACACGATATAAATAATCATATATTTTTAATAGTTAAATAAAAAAACGTTTATAATTACGTTGTTTATTCAAGAAAACTATTATTCTTATTGAAACTAAAGAAATTTGTGAACAAAATATGTCAATTTGACTTGTGTATGCCCATAAACAATTTTTTTTTCTTTTTAAATACTGTTCGTGGATCTAGAAACGGGAGATAAATTGGGATGTTTATGGTATTATAACGCTGATTATGTGGCTGATTATTATTTAATAGTAATCGTTAAGTGTGCACAGGCGATTATTCCGTAACTATTGCAGATATCAAAAAACTTTAAAATGATATCGAAAGTATAAAAATGGCAATAATAACTTTTTAAAAATATAACGAGAAATATCTTAAAATATAACTTTAAACACTCCCATACATTTAATTTCCCATACATTTTGTATTCAAAGCAAATGTTCGAAGTGACGTCCTTGTTTTGGAATACCATTGTATTCCACATCCAGCTCTATTTACAGTTTCTAAATGAATTTTCACTAAAATTTACGAAGTAATTTAAGCACAAAACCAAAAAAAGAACAAGTTATTTTTGTCATTTTACTCATTAGGTAAAGGGCTTTCGATATCAGTTTTTTGATATCTTCAATAGTTACGGAATAATCGCCTGTGCACACTTAACGATTACACCCTGTATATATTTTACTAGCATTCCGCCCGCGTTTTCAAAGAAAAACCCGCATTGTTCCCGTTCCCGTGGGATTTACGGGATAAAACCTATCCTATGTGTTAATCCAAGTTACCCTCTATATGGGTGCTAAATTTCATTGTAATCGGTTCAGTAGTATTTGCGTGAAAGAGTAACAAACACACACATACACATCCTCACAAACTTTCGCATTTATAATATTAGGATAGTAGGAAGGATAGGATAGGATTCTCATATAAATATTAAATAATTTTATTTTAATTATCAGTTGAAAACAGTTATGGATACAATGCTTTTTTTTGTTGGAATGTTAATGTCTAACTATTGAGCAGTAGATCTCGTATCTAATACTAGAACGATCTTTTTGAAATTCAAAGGATTTTATGATAAATCAGGCACCAAATAAAACAACGGACTGTTCTTAAAATTATTCTTATTCAACACTCTCTTTTCCCATTTATCCCAATGAATTTTTAATTTTTGTAATGGCATTTTTTATTATTTTTTTTTCAATCAAACAGGAAATTAAGTGTACATTACCGTGACATAGTTCATTATTACACAGCATTTTTTAAAGACAGAAATATACATTTTTTTAAATATTTTTTGAAGTTTTTAGGATTGAATATATAAAAAATATAAAGCATGATGATAAAAATGAATTAAGAATAAATAAATTAATATTTCCAGAGACGAAATTACACTAAGCTTTTTTCTGATCTATATTTTTTTCAGAATAATGACAAAAATAAGACTTTTTAGTTGTTTAAAAATACTCTTGTTATTTTGATAAAAATTTAAGCTGGTAATTATTAAATCGCCTTCGAAATGATACTGAAGATTTTACATGTTGTAATAAAAGATAACTTGGATCATTAAAATCTATCTCAGTTACACTTCTTTTGTTCAATTATTCGATTCATTACAACAATAGAAATCACAAATATTCAGTGTTTAATGATTCAAGTTACATATAGCTATAGAAGATATTCAACAATTCAAGTTATACAAAATTATTAGAAACTAAATTGAAGCCAACATTTTATATATTATGGCAAATGGCAATACCATGCCATGTTTGCGATGAATTTGTAATTGTACCTACAAATATTTTTTTGGGATATTCTGGTCGTTTCTTCAACTGTATTTATACGTATAATACATTAAAAATACTGTGTCGCTTACACTTACTAAGGTGGGGATCTGATTCTTATTTATGACTTTGCCAGATAGAACGAAGTGACGCCGCACTATGATGCCATGTGTGTGTGTTGAGCGGTAAAATATCGTCAAATAGAGCGTCAACGTCTGATACGTGCGCTAAGTACGCTTTTATCTGACAAAGCCATTACTGTTTCTCAACGTCCAAATATAAACATTGAATAGTGACTTAGGTCATTCGATAAAAAAAAGAGCGCGTGTGCTGAGCACACGTGTCAGAAGTGAAACTTCTTCGGCAAGATATCAAAATTTTCGCCATACTCACGCCTACATGCATGGCAATACCATGACGTGATGGTATTGCCATGACGCGACCTTCTAATTTTACTCTCAACGCGTCTAGAGAAGTTTCACTTAAAAAAAAAATTGGAAATTCCCTCCAATTTTTACTACTCGACTAAATTGCTCATATTCTTATTTTTAAAATAACACTTATTAATGAACCAGTGTATAATTAATAATTACATGACGTATTAAAGATGTCACAACTTCGATATTGAGATAGGAAAAAATAGTGCATTACAATTTCCATGGTTTATTATACTTCAAGGAAATGTATCCTAATTTCCCATTCAATCATTAAAATCAATTACAAACAAAATTAAAAATCAATTATCTTTAACCTACCTACTAACAATTAGTTCATTTACAAAGTCTCAATACGTTAAACACACTTATTTCACTATTATTGCATCCGCTGTATTTTTACAAAAAGGACGCTAATTCATGAACTCCCCATAGGGTTGGGTCCTTAAAACTTCGTTTTTTATCCTATCATAAAGCAAAAAAAAAAATACATGTTAGTGTTAAATAAAATGATAAATAAAAATTACGAACATAGCATTTAAAGTAGAGCAAACGCATTCAATTTTAAAACACTTATTGATATAATCAGCGTTGTCTTTGCTAAAATAATGAAGTATTACATAGACGCTTGTTATCACCAATTACAATGTATAATTATTGAATTTACAATTAATTTAATCATATCCCACTACATAACACTGTAAAACGGTTTGTGTAATTTCAAAATTGTATCTTAGAATTTAATTGTTTAGCCACTGCACTTCGTCACTTGTAAAAAAATCACCAATGAGCCTTAAAGGACGTAGTCCATTTTAACTTATACTACACTTCCTGTAGGGGGGCCGTTCGCCCCTCTACCACACTCAGTAGGGTGAGTAGTACGAGCCGCGCCTCATCCCTCTGCGAACAAGGCAGAACATCATATAGGGACTAAGTGTGTTCATATGCAGTACTGGTGCCGATGATGCAGTAGTTCTTTACATGACAATATCGGACAGATACATTTCTAGCAAGTGAATTTATTTGTTTTAGGGCTGATTTTTCAATCCTTGGTTGAAACTTATACATCGAATAACGTATTAAACTACCATTTCAAAAATATATATTATATTTGTCCGTATTTGACAGTATACAGGTGACATTTTAATATGTTCGTGTAATACTTTATTGGACGGATAAATTTTAACCAACGATTGAAAAATCGGCCCTAAAGTGAACAATTTTATTCGTATTAACATCACGTTCTGTGTTCTTAAGGATTGCACTCACCTACGTTCACAGCTTACTTCCGAGCTCTTATGGTTAGGTTTTTCTTCATTGAAATTGTCAATTTGTTCCAAACATTGTTGCAAAACATACATACGAATTTGTATCATTAAAGGCGGGGTCGATTCCGTTATTGTCATGTAAAAATAATACAAAGCATAGAGCGACAAAGCTACTATGGCGAGTCTGAAAATGCTTGATTCGTGGTAAATGGTAACTGTAACTTATTTAAAATGCACTTCGATTGCTTAATACCAATTATTACTTATGATCATATAAATTTAAGATCCACAAATTTAAATAAAGGCACCAATTCAAAATTTAATATTATAAAAAGAGCAGTGCTTATTTTTCATTTTAGATATGGCTTCTTGCCAGAATTTTCTTGAAGCTTCATTTATTAAAACAGCTACTTCTTGCAACTTTAATTTAGATACGTATAGTAGGCCAATTCTAATTTGCAATAGGGCACTTAATTTTGAAATATTTTTAAGGCCGTCTGTTGGCCCTTTATCAAATTGCATGTTTTAAATATACCCTCAATATTCATATCTAATAAAATTGGCCTATCATGCAATTACTAAAAGTGCAGTATAATGAAGTTATTTTGACTTCTCTCCAATAATATATGATATAGGTGAGACCAATAGAGGTGCTACTAATTTCTTTACACACAGTGAGATTATTGAACAAGTTAAGAATAAACAAGGTTGTAAAGTTAGATTACAAATACTACTAAAAGTATGTGCATAAACTAAATTTTAGCGTCATTTGAAAGTCCCTCTAGCTGTGATATTAAAAGGGTACATTTTTGTCTTTCTTACTCAAGACCTATGACTAAGGGTTGGATAATAATAAAAGCAATTTCAATAATCTGGCAACACTGTTCTAAACCATCTCAATTATTTTCAACATTAAAATCTCACGCCCATTATATTGTATGAGCATTAAAATTTCCAAAATCTAACCCACAACCGAATAGTGCACTACTTTCATATATTTCCAACTTGCTCATATAGACCATGCACATGATATAGGAATAGGAAGGATGCGATATTAAAATACATGAAACTGTCGTCATAAAGTTTATTTTGTATAAATAAATTTTCCTCATAAAGATTTCTTTTAACATTTCTTTCAAGACTGTACTTAAAGCATCAAACAAAAGATATATCCATGCAATTGCATACTTGAAACATTGCTGATACAAAATAATGTATTTCGGAAACATTACTACAGGAAATACTCAACAAGCATAAGTACTACACATCATATCAAACCTCTATATATATAAAATAACCGCGACTCCTGCAAGGCTACACTCAAATTTAGTGCAAGACACAAATGTAAAGGCTTCTCACTCTATTCTATAGAAAATGGGCGATATTTCATATTACACAACCGTATTGTAGGAGAAAGCAACATCATACCGGCGCATGCGCATTGATATATATTTTTATTAAAAGAAACTAAAATAATACTCAGAGTGACATTTACTTCACGACAGACAAAAATGAAGCCTTTTCAATGCGAAATGCATTAAATTTTGAGTATAATTGAGCACACGAATATATTATGTTTATATCAACATCTTTGCATAAAAAACAACATTGTACTTATTCAGTTAATAAGGCAATAACATTTTTTATTGAGTGTGGTTCAATGTAGTATGTATATTTGGTTCATTTTTACTATAACACAAAACACATTAAAATTATATTTTAAAATATTAATTAACTAGGAGACTTAAAACTGTATAAAATAGTCGATTTTAGTTGTAAAAATAACTTATTTGGATGGTCCCCCATACAATGATAGTATTGTTTATTTCAAGGCACTTATTTTGAAATAGGACAAAATTGTATTTGGGTCAATTCTCGAGTGCAATGTTGTTTATATTTATATCAATTATTCCGATAAATGGGAAGACAAGTAGACTTGTGGATCAACATAGTAATTATATGTTTCTTTAACTGACGAGTATGGATTTAGATTATTTTGGATATGTTATAAGTATAACAATCTCCTATTGTAAAAAATTTTTGTGAGTGTTTTGTTGAATGAATAGCCTCCAGATTTAGTAGTTTCATAGAATTCAATCATTTTAATGATACGCAAATACATGAAATGTTCAATTGATTTTCAATTGTTTATTACATAATCAAGAATAAAAAAATTGTATATAATTTGGCACACTACTTTTTATATCCTATTATAGTGATATCGTGCAACCTGCACCAAGTCTGATAAGTAACAAGGAGAGAGGATAACCAAGTTATTGTGCACTTGAGGTAGATATATTATTGTGCCATCTGAGGAAACTATATTTTGTGTAAGACTAATCCTTTGACACGTAAAATTGTAAAAATTACGTTTGTATGTAATATGTATCGATCTACATAATAATTATGTATGGTTGTCTGTGTGTCTAATTTATCTATAGTTCACAGGTAAAGTTGTAAAGAGTGTGAGGGAGTAAAGTTTGTGTCTATGAATGTATGTTTATTGTAGGGCAGTTAAGTTTTTATTTATAAGTGACAGTTAAAACCTGTTATCCGTTATAACGCGTTATGCCTTTTTCTGTTACAATTATGTATATATGTACTATAATTGGAACGGAAAAAAGATTTTAGCGTAGCATATTATACATTCTGTACGTATGTATGCGTGCGCGCGCTTGTGTGTGTGTGTGTGCGGGGGAGATTTAGTTCATTTGTACGCATATCTATCGTATGTTTGTGTCCTATATGTGAGTGTATGTTATTTTTTACGCATGACTATTTGTATCCTATGTGTCTGCATGTATCTTTTTATGCAAGTTTAATTGTATCCTATAATATGTCTGTGTGTATTTTTTACGCATGACTATTAAATAAATTTTGTATCCCATCAGTATGTGTATGTGTGTGTATCATTTGAACGTGTGTTGATATAAACATGCACGCTCAGTATGGGTTGTACCTGCCGCGGCGCATCGCGGCCCGCCCGCCGCCGAAGTACGGCGAGTAGCCGCGGTACGAGCGGCCGCGCCCGCGCGACCCGCGTGGCGGCCGGTTGGTGGACGAGAGGCCCGGCTTGTTCGTGCGCTTTGGCATCACCTGCGGACGGGTGAATGGCTTTTTAGCACAAATTATTATGCTAGCTGTCCCGGCGAAGTTGTTTTGTTTAGGCCCTGTTCACATGCATACGGTTGTAGTCTAAACGGGCCGGTGCCGTGCTGTGCTAAGCCTTTCATATTTGGGACAATTCACGGGTAGTGGACATAGATTCAGGGTCAGGTTTCAGATTTCTCGGTATGTAAACGAAGCATTTAGAAGCTTAGTTTTCAAAATACAGGTCTTTGAAGATGTCAACAGGCACGAGGCATACGTGACTTCGAATATAATTAACAGATCAAGAAAAGGAATTTTTAAATAAATTGATAACTGAATAATAAACCCCAAATATAATAAAACATTTACATTTCAACGCCGTCCGTGCATGAATGAGCCACGGTCAGGCATGAATCGCGTCATACAAAAAGTATACAATAATGTCATCAATGAATTAAATAAACCTTCCCTCCTTCATACTTCTCTATCTTCCTTACATACCAACATCTCATAAGATGCTGTTTCTGATACAAAATAATTGATATTATATATATATATATATATATGAATATTCATCTATGTAATCTCATAAAACTACTGCATACAATAATTTAATCAACTACTAAACAAAATCCTTTATTAAAAATAAAAGATCCATGCTCAAATCTAAAACTCAATACATCAAATTGACAAAACTTCAACCAATAAAACATTTAAATACCTTATCCTTCTTAATACATCTATCATTTAAGCTTACCTTAATCTGACGCCCCCGAAATAATGATTCATCCATCGCCATTGCTGTCTGTACACTGTCCTTATCACCAAATTCAATGTATGCAAAACCTTTGGGATGACCATCAAACTTATTACATAATATTGTAACCCTGAAACAGAACAACAACTTGGATTATACAATAGAAGTTTTTTGAAGTGAAAATTCTTTAGGCGCATTGATACAAACATTTCAAAATCGCGTGTCATGACAATACCGTCATGAGGAGTAAGGCGACGATTTTGGTATCTTTGAATCTTGCCAAAAAAGTTTCACTTCTGACACGTGTGCTCAGCACACACGCTCTTTTTTTTGTCTTTACATTAAAGTCCCTTTATAACATGATAAAAGACTTGACAGACTGTAGAACAGGTTTCCTAACAAAACATATCCTTTTGAATAAGACCAGTTTTACCAGGTTAGCCCTTTTGCACACTACAACTTTCTATCTTTAAAAGATTAATTAGATGCAAAAGCCGTCATCATTTAGTATAATAAATTAGGCATTAAAGACTACTCTATTCGGCATTATATTTAACTAGCGTCCGCCCCGGCTTCGCCCGTGGTACATATTTACGTTTTCTCTACATAAGAATCATCCTCGTACTTCAAGGAATATAATAAAAAAAAATTTATCGAAATCGGTCCACCCGTTCACACGTGATGCCGTGACTATGCGAAACGGGTTTCATTTTTATATATATAGATAAGCACATCAAAATATATACAAACAAATAGATATATTTCTAAATGTTTTCTTTTACTATTTTAATGAATCATATTTTTAAATACCTCCGTAACCAACCAAGAAATCATGAATTCTACTTTAAAATAAACCAACACAACTCCAAGAACCTTTATTACACAGGCGCACAACTAATCAATTACTGATTGTATCTATACTAATATTATAATGCTGAAGAGTTTGTTTGTTTGTTTGAACGCGCTAAACTCGGGAACTACTGGTCCGATTTGAAAAATTCTTTCGGTGTTAGATAGCTCATTTATCGAGGAAGGCTATAGGCTATATATCATCACGCTACGACCAACAGGAGTGGAGCCACGGGGATGAAACCGCGCGGAGCAGCTAGTTTAAAAATAAAATCTCACCTATTAATAGAACCACAGCCATGAAAGTGTTGCTCCAGTTCTTCAGCAGTGGCTCCATAGTCCACATTGCCGACATACACTGATCTATTATCAGCTTCTATCTTCTCTTCCAAGGACATGTTTAGTGGACTCGCTGTAACACATTATGTGACTTCTACAAAAGGTTTATTGTCCTATTTTTGTATGATTTAGTAATGTTTAAACATGTAAACAACATTTGAAATTATTACTTATTATGTTAACAACTAGGTTAATGTGGTCAGCAAATTTTAAGACTAAGCTATTTCTTTCAATATGTACTATAAAATGCAAAGGTGACTAATAGACTGATAAATTCTACCCTCAAATGGATAAAACATGTGGCAAAGCTTTGTACAACTGCTAGTATGAATATAAGTTTAAAATTAAAATGCTAAAAAAATTAAATTGTTTGTGAACTGTGAAAGTGATTAGTGCATACAACAGCTAGGATAATAATAAAACAAAAGCGCATTTGAGTCAGTTATTTACACACAAAAACTAACAATTTAAATAAGAAAGATTTTAATTTTTGTTCCTACTACTAAGCAGAAACACAAGTGACGAAATAGAAGAAACAATACTAGCATTTAGTATTAGAGTAATAAATACATACTGAGTCCCGGTGGGCTGCCCATGCTCATCTGTTTATCAACTTCAGTCTGCATTTGTTTTAGTTTCTCCGCCTCTTCTTCCATCTCCTGCACTCTGGCTTTAATGGCAGCTAGGTCTGGTACCTCAGTACCAGAGGCCTCATCACCTCCCTATGCAAAGAACAAGTATTAATAATTAACTAAACAAAATATAATCACATTATATACAATTACCTTAAGTGGCCTCATTATGACGATATTAGGAACTAATTAACTTTTCAGTGTAACTAATACCAACAATATTATTGTTTTCAACTTAGGGCTCTCAATAGTCAACACTATTGTTAGGCTTACTATTCACCAGATAGATTCACCTTTGTATCACCATCTTTATTAGAACGACGATTTTTTACGTCCATCGTGAGATTTAGCACAATGTAATGTGTAAATGTAAACAAAGTTTAAACGTGCCAACATCGTTTTCGGCCGGTCGTTTTTGTTGCGAATATAAGTTCTACATGTTGCATTAAAAATGCAATGCAATAAATCATGAAATTGCCCATTAAATACAGACTACGCCTATAGTTCCTTAATGTTTGCGACCCCATAGATACTAGATCTAGATAGTAGCGCCGCTGCGTGGTCTTTAACTTAAATGTCAAAAACCATAGCCTGCAGTTGGATTTTTACCGCTATTATTTAAAATAGTTGTAAACTTATGTAAACATACTTACACCCATGCTATTATCGGTCATGTTTAAGGAACCGTTAGCTCCGTCTAAATGATTGTTCTCCAAGGAATCCAAATAATCGTTTTCTGCCATTTTAACACTTTAAAGTACTCGTCATAAACTTAAAAACACACTTGAAATAATCACTTCACACTGTATTCAATTAACCTGAAAAATAATCTCCAAGTTTAATTTTTCTGAAACCGTTTGTTTTGCCGTTTGTAGTTTCTTTCGCCAAGAGAAAGCCTTCTGACGTACCGGTAACCAAATTGGCAAAACTTACAACTGACCTAATTATTTTGTTAAAAATATAATTACATTCAAATTCTTTCCAATCACTAAATGCAGATACTATTATTTATTTTTACAAACATTTTAATATTGATGTAATATTTACGGATTTATCTTATCATTTTTATTTAACGCCAAAATATTTGACAAACAAGCGGTGACATAAATGACACTAATGACAGTTCATTAGAAAAATAAATATGGCGCACAAAGTTTGACAACAATTTTAAAACCATAGAGCTTGCTATAGAGAAAGTCATTGTATTAGTTGGTGTAAGGGCGTATTCAGAAAGAAAGCTTGAAACTTATAAGCACTTATCGGCGCTTATCGGCGCTTGTCAACGCTGGTTCGTTCTACACAAAGGAAGCAGGTTGAAGCAGACCAAAACAAATTTTATATGGCAGCGCCCAGCGCTGACCAGCGCTTGTTGAAGCTTGTAGGAACTTGTCGGCGCCGATCAGCGCTTATCGGCGCGTGTTCATATATTTTCCTGCGCGGGTAACCAGCGCTGACAAGCGCCGGTAAGCGCTTATAAGTTTCAAGCTTTCTTTCTGAATACGCCCTAATGCTGTTGTATTACTACAGAGGTCATATATACGTATAGGAAAATTATTGTTTTAAAGGTATTGGTAAAACTTTATTATTTTTTGTTCGTTTGAAATTAAATAAATGGTCTGAAACTACTGGACTGATCTAACAAGTTCCTACTTGACACTGGCAAATAGTCACATCTTCTTGCCACGACGAAAGAAAAAAAAAAGTTCAACTGTCAATTGATACATCCTTCCTCTATGGTCAATTATTGTCAATTGTCATTATATAGGTACAACAAAAATAATTGTTGTTTCGGTTCGCGGTGGTGTAAGTGTATACACGTGTTTTGTGTTTAGA
>CAJQZM010013553.1:0-11717 GCA_907164665.1 Colias nastes
CCTAATGGGTACTAAATTAGTGGGTACTATACGGGAGGGGGGCGTACGTAACTGCCCTAAATAAAAGAGGGGATTGTGTGTAGCAGCCTTAAGAGCGAGTGGGCACCGCGCTTGATACAGTGTGTAGCAGTGGGGAGTGTGAATACCCGCATTGGGAGCGTGTATAACTGCCCTAAGTTGGTGCGGAAATAGTTTGCCTTAACATCGCCCTACACTTAAATATGTGCACCACACTTCTGTCATGAAACAGCATAAAGTTTAGAACGCTTGTAACGCTCTTAACGTTGTCGGCACCGATGGTGTGAATGTTGTGCACGTGCCTTAACAGAGGTGTGTGTACCGACCTTCAGGAATGCGTTTCTCCTCAGTGCGTGCGCGTCGCTTGGTTGGTGTGTGCACCCGCCTGAAGCGAATGAAATGTATGCAGACTCTTACGAAATACACGTGACCATAAAAGATATACACACTCGTGTATCCTGCGCATAAGCGGTGTACACACACCCTTTTGTGTGAAATTATAATGCACTGTATACACGACTTTATTTCAATACAGTTCTTATGCAGTGTCTACACACACTTATGCGTCGAGTAACGTCCTATCACTGTGTGCATACGTTTTTCTGGTGTGTGCACTAATCCTTATGAGAAGTGCCTTAATATTGTGCTAGTGGTAAGGTATTGTGTTGCGTCCACACAGATCCGAATAAAGAACTCTAATGGTGCATCCACACTGTGCTATATCAGTAATCAACTATTTACCTAATCAATTGCAATATGCAATCGTACTGTATCCAAAAAAAAAGGAAATTTTTGTATAAAAGTTGACTATTGTTAAGGACTTGGCATAATTTTATAATGTAATATAAAGTTCTTTTGAACATTATAATAGTTCGTCAACACAGAGTCAATGTATTTTGACAAAAGTCGAATTTCAAAACTTAATAATATAGTAGGGGAGCCCAGGATGCTAAATGTGGATTTACTCGAGCGTCACGGGAACCTATTAGAATTGGTAGATTAGACCATAGCGAGAAAAAAAGGTCCTATAATGTTTTCACTTTTAGCGGTGGGGAAGGGTTTTTTGATTTTTTTTTAATTTAAAAAAGAAAAAAATTGGCTTGGAAATACTCAAGCGCGTTAGATATTGATATTTTGCATGCTCCAGGACGTCACTGAAAAAAAGTATACGTTAATCTGACGATTTAAGTGGCGATTTAATCGCTATGAAGAAAGGGTAAAAAATTAAAGTAATATTATTCGAGCGCGTCAGATTAATATATGGGGGGGGGTTAATTACAATATAAGAAGTCCCCATTTCGCTAATCTGACGATTCGAGCTCAACCTTAGGGAATTATGGATTATTCAAATTTTCCAGCGGGGCCCCTGAGCGCACCCACCAACCATAACTGCTCATATTGACTAGAGGTACTAATGAATAGCTAAGGTACCGTCCCTTATAGTAATCTGACGCGCTCGAGTAAATCCAAAAATCCCCTCTTGGGCTCCCCTACTAATAGTTTTTGAAACAGCTTAAAAAAGCATGGAATTAAATTCCATTTACATCTTCAACTATAATCAAGGAAATACAATCAAAATAAAATTGTTAAACTTATAAGCAATAATTTATTATCTGTCGTGAATCATGTTACTTTAAAATTTCAGCAATATGAATATATAAAAAAAATCATATAGACCTCTTTCTATTTATAAAATCTTTTATTTAAATTGTATATCTCATATAATTTTTAGCAAATGTTCATGTGCCTTAGAAAATGTTTAAAACATGATTTAACTGTTATCCGAACAAAACTATGGGAGTTTAAAAATATATTTTTGTATTAAAAACTATACAAATGTTGAAAATATACACCGACTTATTTTAGTACTTTTACTACAAAAGCAATATACATATATTTTTTTTTGAAGTGAAACTTCTTTATCGGGGTTGGAAAAAAATTTAGTGTAACATTTTTTCGTTACGCGTGACATTTTTTCGTTACGCGCCATCTTTTTCTTATCCCTACCACGCGTGATTCGACACGTATTTCTGTAAAGTTGCATATAGTAAATTATTTTTTGAAAAATAAGGTCATAAAGAAGTTTCACTTCTTACGTGTACACGCACACATTTTTTAATTAAAAAATAGACCATCCATTTACATTTGTATACAGTCTTATTGGATTTCTAAAGCTTAAAAATAATATAGACTATAATCTTTGGATTTTTTGAATATACTAAAAATTATACACGTGTTTTGAAAAAGAAACTTATAATAAAACGGTGCTCAAAAACCATGAAAGTGAGGTCTCACATACTATAAATATTTTGTATAAAATCTATTTTTATATCAAATGATATTTTTATTAAATAATGAATATTGTGAATATCCACTTTAGATACTTAATGTGATTGAACACCAAAATATGAGGTGCCATTGTTTTAAACAATATTTAAAAAGACAATAAAATGAATTTTAACCTACTTAAATGGAGTGCTTATAAATTTCGAAAAAAAAAATTTATGCCTTATTGTCAAATAAAATTGTACCTAAGCATTTTTGTGTTGCTTTTAAAAAAATATGTTTTTATAAGCACTCCTGTGTAATAAAATGATGTGACTTAAAAAAATTGTCAAAAAATGTATTATTACATTTATTTTTAGTACTGGAAATGCCGTAAAATACGTAATAATATTTGTTATTAAAACACAGATTGTATAGTTACCAGCTTAATTTTATTGATGTTTCAGGGTTGCTATCTCCTATAATATTTAAGCAGTAACAATGCTAAAAGCGAAAAATTTGATAATTTTATGAAAATGAGGCGATGAACTATGATTTTATATGAAATATTAGGTTGTCTTTGTACGCGTTTAAATGTTAAAAATAAACTATATTTTTATATAAGTATTAAAAATATTTTTTACGCTTGCAAAGACATCCTGTATATAAAATAACTAATGTACGGTGCTTCTCGACATATTTTGTCTGTAGAAATATTTTCAATATATATATATTTTACATAGTAATATATAAAATTGTGATACATATATTAGTTCAATATATAGATATTACCGAAGAGTGCCTTGATAGTAGATGTTTATTTTTAAGTATAATATTAATTTATTTGTTGAACAGAAAACTAGTTAAGGTTTACACTTTGTTAAGTTAGAAACGTGTTTTGGATAATGTTTTGTGTAAAAGGCCAGCACATTGATGATTTTTGAGTAAAAACTTATAAAAATTTCAAAACAATTTTGTTTAAACAGATTTTTTAATGTATTAATTTTTATATGTACGTACATATTTATATTATATCTATGTACCTACTTTTTAATGTATACAAAAAAACCAGAATCCAATGTAAACGTTACATATGTTATCAAAAACTTTAAAAGCCTGGCCGCTATATTTATTACTGTATAACGAGACCGACAAACAATTTGTGTGTGAATATTATTAAATAATTATTAAAACTTACCAATCTCAATCTTTAAGCAATACAGTACATGTAGGCAAAGACACGGTCTAAAGCTAGCTACATGTACATTATCGAACAAACGAAATAGGTCGGTGAGTTTCGTTGCAATAATTTATAATATAATAGAGAATTATTGTTTTCGATTTTATTATAATTTTGTCGTGCCGTGGAGTTGTGTTATTCGCTCGCTTTTTATATATTTTTTGTTTCAGTACATTCCATTATGGAATTTTATTTAGTATTTGTTAAATTATCATGTTTTATGATAAAATGTTTTAATAAGTTTTATTTTATATTTCTACGCCTTTAAAGTATTATAGTCTTCCAACTAAGTGTCTTATTGGATTAATGTATTATCAGTACATTGCTATTTTCTTGAAGCGAAACGCACAAACTCAATATTGTTCTAAGTATGAATGTTATTATATTATATGAGATTATAAAAAAATATTGTTGAAGTACAAAAGTAAATCAGGATTTACCAAAATATACTCGTCTTTTATTTTTCCTTGTAAACTGCTTCATTTATTTCAGTTGTAGGTAGTTATTATATTATATTAACCAATAATTTTGGTGGCATAAATATATTTTGAAATATCACACTATCAAAATATACATTTAACTTGGAATCGATAATATAAAAAAGTCAGGAATCTTGATCATTTTATATTTTATAAGCCCTTTATGGGTATAAAAAAAAAAGTAAAGAAACTAAGATTCTTATTAGAAATCAACTTCCTAGTATACTCCATAATAAATTGGTATCAACCAACTATCAGTTAAATTAATAACACCTAAATATAGATATACTTGCACCTTTATACGAAATTTATATAAATTAGTAGATATAGTTTTCAATTATTATCTCATATCTGTGGAATACGTAAACTATAAAGATTGGCTTAACACAATCCGCACATTATACACGCTACAAAATCTATGCAAAACATAATTTACGACGCCATTAAAATGCCCCATTTCCAAAAAGCGAACGACTGCGAATCGATTTCTATTTGACCATGCAAAAATCCTTATTAATTCAAGCTGTCGCTTGCATAAAACCAATCGTTAATTGTATTCAATCGGCACACTCCCTTAGAATGCACGAACTTGAAGCAAATGCATTTTTCCCCTAAAAATAAAATCTCGATTATTTTTATTCATCGAGCGCGGTAACAATGAAGCGTTTCAAATTTCGTAGAAATTTGCGTTTTTGCATAAAATGGTAGGTAGCGGCGCGTGCGACATACATTAAAATGTTTGTGGCCATCATTTTTGTGATTCGGAAATTAAACATATCGATTTCATATTGTAAAATATGCAGTAAGTAGATACAATTTTTCAAACTCACTAATTGTCTGTCACGCTCAATCTTTTAAAGCTAAAGAAAGCGTTGAAATCACACATTAGAAAGATGATATACCTGCTTATGTAAATCTAAAATCGTAAAAGTATCAATTATTATTACCAACTTATTCTAGAATTTTTATAAACTTTAGTACTACCCGAGACTACTCGTTCGTTACTTTTAGCGAATTTTGTAAGTTTTTATTTTAAACAACACACACAATAACATTTAACTAGATATTATTTATTCTTAAATGCCCGACAATAAATGGTCACCCTAATCCATTGTAATTGGAGTATATCCCGGATTCGATTGATAAAAGCGATACATTTTGTGTTTTTTTTCACAAAATTTAAATAAAGTCCCGTTTCTAATAATAATGCATTTGCATGGGTCGCTATTATGTTTGTGACCAGAGGGTGGAGAGCATTCTTTTTAATAATTGCACTTTTGTGACAAAAACTTGTAATATGAATAATATAACAGATGCAACCGACCGAAACATATTTTAAATGAACGATTTTCAACTATTAACTACTTTTTTTAAAGCCCTTAACTTCAGAAAATATGACTCCGAAAAAAAATACCTAAGTAAGTTAATTGGTTTAATTCAAAATATTTTTAATTCATGTCTGTATCAATTTAGTGCAAGAATTTTAACATATTTTATTGCATATTTCATGGCAAGGTTTTGCATAATTAAATAGAGTTAACTTATAAACTTGAACTAGGTACCTATTTGAGCCACCTAGCCTATTCTATTCACACTTGATTCACACCCACAATACACCATTTCACTATAATCACAGCATTTGGTTTAACTAACAATAAAAACTCTTTAAACACATACATCATAAATATATTTATCACAATATTTATTAACGCATGACACCTGTCAACATAACGACAACATACATACGAACAACATTCCCTGGTTATGAAGCATGATGATGCAAACTGCGCCGATCCCGGCCGCCCCGCAAGATGCTGACGTCATCAAGGAGCCCCTCATAGAAGTCCCACGGCCGATAGCCGAGGTATGTTTGTGAGTTTGTCTGTCTTGTACGCAGAAATGGATATAGGTACATACTTTGCATATCAATATTTAATTGATTAACTTTTCTAGTAAATACAATAGGCGATACAACTATTTGATTTCTTTTCATATGGGATTTGGAGTTGGAGTTAAGTAGATAATTTGAATTAAAACTATCTGCATAAGTTTTATTTTCCAGAACCCTAAAAACAACAATATAAAACAAAGACTAGTATTTGCATCTACTGGAAAATTTAAACACCATCGATTTTAATACAGCGAAATTAAAGCTTCATTTGAAATAATATATTTACTTATATAACATTCTAGTCA
Source organism: Colias nastes (assembly GCA_907164665.1). NCBI lineage: Eukaryota > Metazoa > Arthropoda > Insecta > Lepidoptera > Pieridae > Colias > Colias nastes. Next base: position 6,199 of record CAJQZM010013553.1, read on the forward strand.
CGATGGAGGCTAAAAGTAATGCGTAGTATGTGAATCAATCTACACACAAAAATAGACATAGTAAAATCTAACAACAAAATCTTGATGAGCACATTTACGAACGAGTAGGACTAGGATTACAATAGAAATTTAAACAAACAATGAAAAATATATTATGTGGAAAACTATATTGTTTTAAAATTTTAATCAATTCGTTATTATATTATTAACCTTAAAGGGCTTAAAGTAGACGACATTTCAGTTTTACCTATTGTTTTATCGCAATACGCACAACTGCAATATTTGCTTTAATATGAAAACCAACTTTAAATAAAAAACAAAAATTACAATCAATTTAAATTTTTACGTAAACTAGCATTAGGCTCTACCACTACTTGCTACTCTACAATTATTTTTATGGGCATTTTTAAGGTCACTCCAGAAACAGAAAATCTCTTAAGTGAGCTGACAGAAGTGGACCGTCTGTTAATCACCAAACGTCTGCGAGTGAAGGCTGTTCTGTTCCTTCGAGGGAAGAAGAATCGCTTCTCTGTCAGAACTCCAGATCAGAATTTGGTGTATACCGTTGAAGAGGAAAATAGGTAAGTCATATTCATAAAAGGTAAATATATAAACAATAAAGTCTCCTATAAATATAACATTATTTCGTTTTCATTAATTAAATTAAAAATAAAACTGTGGTTTGAATTTTTACTTACCTCTACCGTACATGTTATTTGAAAGAGCTTATAGATTGTTTATATCGATCAGTTCTCTGTTAGACAATTTTTAGTACTTTTATTAGTTAGATAATTCATAATACGCACAGCGAAATAAAATGGATAAAATTGTTTTATAATATAACTTTTCATTTCGCGCTCTGTGGTTACTATGAATGTACAAAGTTATAAACCTACACATCATTGCTTTAAAATTAAATGCTCATTTGTATTATAATATTTTCCTTTTCAAAATTCATAATATAATTATTTATTTATAATTATTTATTTATACGTGATATATATAGGTACTACTTTCGTAAATTACGTAAAAGAAAACTGCGAATTAAGAATCTTATTTTGAAGCTTTTTTTAATGATGAAAATTCCATCTGTGGCTTTTTCTGAAAACCACTACGTTTTGAATCTCCGACTGTTCCTTTTTTTAAGAATAGTGAATAAACATAAATCAAACATTATCCACCGCATATAATTAAAAAAGCGTTATTTCTTTCAGTGCGATAAAGCTTTTTATGTAATATAAACGTTTCTTTTTTAAATGGACCTTTTTCACAGCTGGTGGGTTGGCTACTTCTGCTACGGTCTCCGACCCTTGCAGCTGCGGGTATTCAACAGCTCCTCTGTCGAGGTGATGAGAATCAACCGGCCCTACGCCTGCACCTCCAGGGTGTTTCCGTGTCAACTACAGAATGTTGAGGTGATTTCTTAGTTCCTTAGTTAATGGCTAGTTTCAGTATTAGATATCAATCCAAAATTTTCAAATAAGGCTTGAAAGTTTGTTGTACATCGCTTCCTTATTTAAATAAAAATCATGCATTTGAAATTGTTATCCACAGATTACGTACTAGCTTAGAAGATCCGAACATAACCTTCACCGGCGTGATAATAGAAAGAGACCAATTTTATAATAAATGTAGTCGATTAAAAAATCTATTAAAGATGGGTTTGCTGAAAAAATCCTGGACAGGATATTTTTAGTTAATTATTAAAAAAATCTTTTTATTTTTTTAATTATGCAGTGTTGAGACAATAAACAATTTTGTTATAAAACAGCGCTCATGCTGATATATATTTTTTTCTATCATCCCATCAAGTGAAAGTAAACGGTACGGACATGCCTGTTTATACCTGCCAACCTAGCAGTTTGTCCAGGTAAATATTAGAAAACCCTATGACTGCACATTCTGTAGGTTTCATACTTCAAGTCTAATTTACTATAATTTTTTTTTATTATCTTGATAAGTACTGCAATTAATTAATAAATAATATTTTTTAAAAATTAATTAAAATGTCCTGTCCAGGATTTTTCCAGCAAACCCATTTTTAATACATTTTTTAATCGACTACATTTATTATAAAATTGGTCTCATTTTATTATCACGCCGGTGAAGGTCGACCTATATTCGGATCTTAGACCATACGTATCAGAGTTCGATATTGAAATTCTGCCAAAAACTTTTCTTTCCAATAAAGTGACACAATCATATAAAATTGTCACCTGTAAAATGTCGAAAGACGGGCAATTAACAATTTTTGAAATGGTTTCTTATACGATATTCTAAGAGCTGTAGCAAAGGATTGAAAAATGGTGTAGGTCAAGGATTTTTTCATGTGTTATCCCTGTAGAGTTGGCACTTGGCTTATTAATTATTATATTTCATACGTAGTAAGTATTGAGATTTCAATTTAAATTACCAGGTTTATATCGGAGTTGAATGAAGTCTACTGAATGGGAATATTTTTCAATATTTTAAATGTTGTGGTTGAGTTGAAAATGAGAATGTCCAGTCACTGAATATGTATTTTCAATAATTTATACGCAAATTGTTTATCATTTATTTTCATATGATTCAATTATGACGACTTTTGCCTTATACAGTAAATAGTAATATATCTACGGCCTACGCACATATTATTCTCTGATAATATAATTATTAATTATAATTACAATAATTTAAATAGTTGACGCAGCTGCTTTTCCTGTAATGTCTCATTGCCGTATCTCTGACGTGAAGCTGAGACTGTATTGGTCTTCATACCTAATTATTACATTAAATTGATGTAGGTAGCTATGTGCGTAGTGACGCACATAATCTATATTATAATGTATAAACTAAGTAGGTCAGTACAGAAGGACTAATTAGCGTTATAACTATTATTCATATAATATCTACAGAAAATTATATAGCATTTGAAATTGAATGTTAAAACTGATAGTTTATTTGAAATACATAATAAATTAATAATACTTATGTTCTTATGTATTTAGAGACACACACAGCGGCGTCTATCCCAAACGTAAGATACTTATTACTACAACTAAACGATTTTCATCAAAAAATATTTATTTTACTATAATTATAGCTAAAAGCTCTACATTTACATTTCTAAATAGATTCACAACTACTAGATATAATCTATTTAGCTTATCCGTCAGCTAAAATGTCTGGCTATTAATCTAATATGTGTTGTTAGGTATTTTCTCCGCCAGGCAGAAAGATTGGCACCATAGAGCAGCAGTGGGCGCCCGTGCGGCCGATTTACCTCGTGAGGCGTGAAAATGGAGATGAGGCGTTTTGGCTACAAGGTAAGCGTTATAATCGTAGATTATAACATTTTTTGCAGGCAAGGAAAAACATATAATAACTAAAAGCTATGCACCCTTAAAAGCTGTTTCCTGAAAATGGATTTTTTACATCCTTTTTGGTTACTTTAAACGGAAATAATATCATTTTTATTAGGTATCATAATATGATGTTTAAGTTTTGTGTAAATATAGAATTTTAAAGAGATGATGAGACACATAGTTCTTATTGTATGTTATTTCTACTTATGCTACTATAAAACAATCATAGAGCGATAATTTATTTATTATAAATTATTTTAATACTTTATTGTGATGCCAACAAAAACAAAGAAAAGAAAACTTATGCCAAAAGAAGTAAGAAGCAAGTAATAATAATGATTGCATTTGAGCTTGTTTATATTTGAGACACCCAAGTATCACGCAAAACTATCATTAAATATTAATTTATTTAGCGATCACGTTACTTACATCGACGAATTATATCACATGGTTTTGAGAAATAACAAAGTAGAATGCATTAGTTAAACCATTTACAAAACATAACAACAAAGCTATGACGTCACGCTCCAGGTCCCCGCGTAACGATCAGCTTCTTCAGGGACATACAGTTCAGGATACAGCGGGCGGACGGCGCGCACGTGGGCAGCACCTGCAAGCGTTGGCAGGGGCTGCTGCATGCCATGTTCTTTGCGCCCGTCACTGATAGGTAATGGGTCTTATTTGTATTGAGTTAAGGACTATATTTCATTGTGTGGACACGCTGGTCACTGATCAGTAATATCTCTTAACTGTACTTATAAAGGCTAAAATAATAATTACATGGTGTTAGTACTATAGTTATTTACAAAATATTTAGATTACATGAGATATGTTTTTAGTTTTAAGAATTGAGAAGTCGTATCCTCTGGAGGTAAGTACCTTTAACTTAAAAACTGTTTGAGACACGAATAGTTACATTTATTTATTTTTTCAGATTTGGAGTGGCATTCGAACGGGAACTCACAGTGGAGGAGAAAGCTCTGTTACTTGCTGCGACTTTACTCATGGATTATATGTATTATGATGCTTGACAGAAAATTATATTAATTTTTTGTATGAAATCTTGTTTTATTTCGTTTCGATATAAGAAAGACCCATAACATGAAACACATTGAATACGGTATCATTCTGTTAACTGTTTACAAAAAAATTGTTTTTAATCTCTAATAAATTATAATAAATCGTTTATTTCAAGTAAAATTTATTACAATGCCATATCCGTGATAATTATAGAAATAAAATAATAATTTACAGAAATAGCAATAAAGGAATTATAATACAGTGAGCATTCATAAATAGGATTCTAAAAAGTAATTCATTTAATCCCTCGGATATACGACTCGGACATTAATATTAAAATAAGGGGACACCGTTCGTTATACTTTAAATGCATTTTTGCATTTCCCTATTTTATACAAAAACATCGATTCCCTTAAAAATTAATGTCCTGCACGCACCACCCCTATTTGCATTGTATTTAAACTTTTTTCCAAACGGCAGATGTCCGTGGTAATGGCGCGAAATTTTGACAAAACGTATAATTTTCGCGCGCTACAATGACAGCTAGCTGTCAAAAAAATTATAGTTCGCGACACGAAAAAACCTAATATCGGTACTTTATTGAACCCTTTTCCAAAGGATTGAATTCAATTACACGATTCGCGTAAAAAACTTGTAATAAAGGGGCGATTTTTTACAAAAATCTGGAAAAGATCGGGGCTTAAATGAATGTAGGTCACTGTGTATTTAGAGAATTAAAGTTTTTATATTTTTTCGAATAATGCGGCGCGCGTCTGTCACGCGTTCGGAAAAGCAAGGGTTTAAATGACAAAAGCTGTTTCCGAAATGATTTAAGACTTGATCTCGTAACGAATTTCGTTTTTTATATAAATTGAACTTTTTGTGTAAAAATAGATTTTTTGCGATCGAGGGATAAATCGAAAATTTTAGAAATTATTCCGTGATTGATTACTTATTGTGTTAGAAAATAATATATTTTTAGTATTTATAGTTTATACTTTATAAAACTGCGAATAGCTGTGTTTATGCCTCGTGTTTAATAATTGAAATAAGGTATAATGTTAAAGTTATATGCTTGGTTATATCCAATAGAACACATACTCTTTTATGATTGAAATGTCTTAGATTTTTAAACTACAGTATACATTAATACTT
>CAJQZM010013558.1:0-18658 GCA_907164665.1 Colias nastes
GATTTTAGTTTTGACCTCATATTGGTTAATAGCTACCCCAAAAACCACCCACATTTGCAAATGTGTTTGCTACTTAGGAAAAGTTCAGATTTAAAGATATAGGTAATGTGAATGTGTGGTAACGAATTTAATTTATTTCATTCCGACTGTTTCTCGGAATAACATACATTTACTAAGAATTGCATACAATGCCGGGTTTAATATATTGCCGGTAACATAATATTATGTATGATAATAATTATTAAAATAGTATTTTATACATTTCTTAAAAAGCTTCCATATTTTAAACAATAATACAATTCATATTCAAATTGTTGTAAAATAGTCACACTTTTTTAAGTTGGTTGAATACACTAAAATACTTATAAGGATTAGACTTACAAAATGAATTTTTAAAGTTCCCAGTAATCTTCTGGAATCAATTTCAATAAAAATATAAAAAAAAATAATATCAAGTATGAAGATGGTCTATAAAATGGAATGCGCTATGTTTACGTGAGCGTGATGTTCCCGCGAACCACGTGGCGACGTTAGATACCTAAATTTGAGTAACGCAGATTTGTGACAGCGTCCTTAAAAGTGTTAATTAAAACGGTCCGCATCATGTGAGATGTGAACCGATTGTTACAATTTCATTTGAATATTAATTAATCATGAAACATTACAACAGCTATTAACGCTTAATTAATTCCTATTTATACATCTAAGTGTAGTTTGAAATAGCGTAGGTAATTTTATTAAATCGAGAAAATTAAAAACAATTTTAGAAAAGAAATGATAAATGGGAAGCAGGGAATCAAGGCTGTTGGACTCGTTATAAATTAACATATATTTTTGTCGCTCGCTGCATTGTAAATTGCTTTCATATAATTACTATTATTACGTAAGGCGACATCATCCCAATAATTTATTATGGTCAAGGTCTACCACTTTGTTTAAAAAGTTGCGACTGGCAATTCGATGGACAATCGTAAAATATTAAAAACTGTTGACTTCTGGTCGGATTACGTAATTCTGTCCAAGGTTATTATACAATGGTCCACTTACCTACATGTGTTCTCATTTATAATAAAATTTTGAAAAGCAATAACCAGTATATTGAAGTCAATTGAGTTTATGTATAATAAATACGTACCAATGTGCAACAATTTCTGAAAAAATATTATTTTTCTTGATATTTAATCCCAATATGTACTATAAGTACTAATAATTGTACGTGGTTACAACTCAAACGTTAAAGTACCTATTCTCTATGATTAATGAAATACATGAGTAAAGATTTTGTATGAAATTCCCACACAGGGCAATAAAATGGAATTTACATTATTACTTTCACAAATAGACAGCTATTTTGCCCTGGCCGGATTTGTCCACTTCCAGATCGTTATTCGCAGTTTTATTGTAATCAATCATAATATTTCAGCACGGAGAGTGGGTGGGACAATCCGTTCAGGCCGGACGGTGACCTGAGTCGGGAGGCGGACGAGATCGTCTCCCTGATCAAGGGCGGCAAGCCGATCACTCCAACACCACCCGCGGGCGCCCCTCTGCTCTCTAATGAAGAGGAGAAAGAAGAGAAGACGGTCGCTAATAATGTACACGTAAGTATTTTAATGTATTGGAGCGACGACTGAAGTTCGTAACACAACTGCTAAATCGAGAACTTTACCGACCGACGATCAACCCTTTTTAAGAATTTTTTTACAAATGGGTACGAGGTATGGACGAAGTTTTAAACTAACTTGAAATCTATTTTTTATACTTTTATGCAATTCCATGTTTGTTTAATCAAAGCACACAGTAACTAGGTAATAATTCAGTATATCTTAATGAAAATAAATTATCGTTTAATTTGAAACGTTATTAGAAATAAATTAATTGCAATTTAAAGGGATGTCGAAATAACGATTCGTCCCCACAGTTGTTGCATAATCAATTCAAATACAAATTACCTTCCCAGAAACGGCTAATCTATCGTTTGTCAATTGAAGTAATTGGCTTTATGGGTCAAACATTAGAATAGTTAATTAAACACACAGAATTTGCCGATTATCGTTAATGGAGGTTGACGTATGGATTTGGAGTGTTTAAATTGCGTCATATTTGTTCAATCGTTGATCAGTAAAATTCCGCGTTATGATGTTCTTTGCTGTTCTAAGCACCTACTCATAAACCACTTAACTTGTTAAATACATGCGTTGTTAATACATACAACGTAGATATTTGAAATAATAAGGCAAACCAAATTAAAAATTTTAAACGTCATTATAAAATACAATGAACGCATACTGAACGAGGCTGTTTTTTATTAAATTTAACAGCGGATACAGCAAGACGGTCGCTTACTTTCTATTCGGGAACCTTACCCTATATGGTCATCATAAGGGCCGGTGCCTAGAATATAAAATGCGAAAACATCGGTCGCGAATCGATGGACAGTTAAATGTTAAATATAGACTATAAGCATTGAACTATTTCCGCTATGAATTGATTGTCGTTTGTCGTCTACAAAGTAAAAACATGGGTTGCTAGGTATTAAAATTACATTGTAGTTGATTTATTTGTTTGCGTAACGCTCATAATTTATAGTATTTGCATTAATATAAATACACAATGACAAATGCAATATAAGATGCTAGAAATAAATATTGAAAACAAGCGGTCCGCCCCGGCTTCGCCCGTGGTACATGTTTATGTTTTCTTTCCATAAGAACCATCCTCGTACTTCAAGGAATATTATAAAAAAATAATTATCGAAATCGGTCCACCCGTTCACGCGTGATGCTGTGACCAAGGAAAATGGGTTTCATTTTTGTATATATAAGATGGCCAACAACTTCTTGAATTTCTTTTTAAAATAATTGCGTTATCAAGGCAATTTGTTTTCCGCGATGCTATTATTCTTTTTCACAATAAAATATTTGAAATTTGTCATATTTGGATTAAATGTAAAATGGTATAGTTGCCGGCACGTAATTTGGCTACTTTTAAGCGTAGTGGGGGAAGCTTGCGCATATAAAAAATTACTGAAACTTGATGCGCAAACTTCGCCCACTATGCCATTTTTTCCCCGCGCACTATACTAATGCAGCAGTACAATTTGCAGGCTAGTCCACCGGGCTCCCCGCAGACGAAAGCGGCTAGCCCCGTGCAGCAGAGCACGCCCAAGGCCATGAACGGCACCAAGAACGGGTCGGCGGTGGGCGAGGCGCGGCCCGGCCCCGTGGAGGTGCAGCGCTCGCCGCCGCAGGAGCCGCTGCAGCCCGAGCACGTCACCCTCAAGAAGAAGCCCAAGTGCAAGTGCTGCGTCGTCCAGTAGGCGCCCGCCGGTAACACTCCGCTTACGATCTACCGTCACCCTCCGGTGTTTACTCGGTGCTATCCCCCTCGTCCCGCAACCCGCCCCCCGCCCCCCGCCCCGCGCCCGCGTGTCTATGTGTTCATCCACTCGGAACTGGCGCCAGCCGCTCGCCCGCCGGCTCCCCGCTTCACTTCTTCGTCAGTGCTCGTGAGCGTACAAACTTATTATTACGACTAGTCTCGCCGGTAATACTTTAGATTATGGCTGTCTATTTAATACTAAATTATCGAACATATTTTAGAGCGTGTAATCGTAATCTATATTTATATTTATGTTATGTGAATCTCAACAAAATTTTCAGATATCGAACTGGAGTTAGTGAAATAAATGAAAAGTATTAAAAGAGAAAATAACCTATATTTAAATAAATTTACAATATAATAAATAAAATTTTAAAATCCCGATCGTTTGGAATATAATGTGAGATGTTTAAATATCGTGATTTGAATACACATTTATTTATTTTTAAACTGTTAATAAGTTAAATCTGTGTTGAATAATATTTAAATGTATATTTTTATATGTTTATTTATAAAAAAAGTATTAACAGGAAAAATAGTATGATTACATAGTGATTGGACGGTATCAGTGACTGTACTAGATTATTGAAACTTAAAATTATGTGTCATTTTAATAGCTGTTTTGTATCCATGGCTATAAAGGTCGTACAGGAGATGACGCGTTGCAAGAGCGATGAGATATGAGCGATGTAAGGAGTACATTGGTCAATTTTTATAGAAAGTACACATAAAAGACTGTTTATGATTATTTACGAAGACTTACCGCCTTTATAGCGTGTGGAAGTCGCTTATGAGAATAAATCTTACGCTATAATCGTTAGACATCACATTACCGTAGACCCGTTTAAGTGGAATCACGCTTGCGTCCAGTAGTATTCAGCTAATATTCGACGTGCGAACACCGTCACTGATCAGTTTACTGTATGTGTACATTATTAGCATTCTATATACTTACTTATAACTGTTTCTATTCATTTGTTTTGTTGTAATCGAAGTGGCAAAGTAATGGTGCTTGAATCACTTGGTGGTGACATTGTCTAAATAACAAGGTGTGTTTGCATTTCACGGAAATATTGCATATTTTTTGACATACAATATCGATAACGTAATACTTTTCTAGAAAATAATAAATAGCTCATAAAAATACAATCTATTTTTAACGTATTTCACTGTATCTATACACATGCATGGTGTGCATACTAGACAATGAAACCAGCACTTTGCTACGAGTGACTGCGAGCTACTTTCGTTATTTTCTATCATCAGTTATTATTAATGTAAACACGATATATTATTATTTCAAAGCAAATATCCAATAGTGCTATAGTAGTGTTTATTTGATATCTTGATAGATGTGATCGAAACAGAGGTGAAATGCGAAAATTGAGATTAGACATGTCCCTCGAACGGATTAGTTCCCTTAAGTAGATAGGTAAATAGAATGGTAAATTAAGATATAATTATCCAGGTTATTTGTTATTGATGGTTATTTAAAAATAAATTATTTTGATTTTTATCAATAGGTTTTGTTTTTAGGTATAAGCGCAATGAAAGCAGAGCATATAAAGTTTTCTTTTTAGATTCGGTACTGATTAGATTGTTTGTATCCGACCGACCTATACTTGAATGAGTAAAAGTGATACGAATAGGAGTATTTATTCATTTAACCCGTGACGCGTCCTATGAACAGGCGGTTGCTCATAACTAAAACTGTACTGTAGCGTCCTGCGTAACAACGACTGTTCATAACGCGGCCAATGACTTTGAAGGTCACCTGTAGCTGCTTACAAGTGAATGTTTCCAGTATAAAAAATATTTCTCTATGCCTTAAACATTTATAATTCGAATCGACACGACTCCGAGACAGGCAATAGAGACCAAAACCACAAAATAAAAAAAAAAGTGAATCATTGATTGAGTTGCGTCATCGGCCATAGTTTGTGACATTTGTCTTGTTCAACGAATATTTGGATTGTGAATTATGCCGAGAGGAATAATTAGATGAGTGATAATTGAGACGTATATTACTGGAAATTTTACGTAGAATACGTTTATGATATTGGTTTTAGGGATATTTGAAGAATACTCAGTGAAAAAGTGTCTCAACTTTTCAGTGCGGAAGACGCAAAATGGCGCTTTTTTTCTTGTTTGTGAATAATGGAGATTTGTTATTATTCATAGTGAAATACGTTGTGTTAAATGTGTGAAAATATAAGTGAATGTATTTGGCAATCGTGTAGTGATATGAAAACGTGAATATGATCATTTGATGACTCAGCATTATCATGTAAGTGTTAGTATGTAAGCAATTAAAATTAAAACAAAAGAAAATCAATTTTTTATAATTTTATAGAAAAAATATATCGTCATGATTACATTTTTATGCTATAACTAGTTTCTTCCTCTTTCCAAAAATATATCATACATGGCATATAATTATAGAACAATAGGGTAAATAAAATTTTCAAACTCGGTAGTCATAAAAAAGCTAGATTTCGTGAACTCCCTTGACACTATCGGGATCGGTGCCGGCTGTGCGCCGGACGCGTAACGGGTTAAAGAGTTCTTGACTGCAATGCTGCTTGATGTTTCCGTGTAGCATTTACATAAAATATTAAACATTTTCAATGGTACTAAAGTTAATATTTACATATAAACCTGTTCAATCATAGGTCTTCACTTGTAATATCTCTGTGTTAGGTTTAAGGAAAATATTTAACAGATTGGCTACATAATAATTAAGATTCATATCACATTCTAAGATCATGACTTCAGGGATCAAGCAAGCTTACCGCTACTTCATCCTGATAAAATAATAAATACTTCGGCTTTATTTAAATTGAAATACTATTTATGTTATTTACTGCTTGTCAAATTTGTAACCATGTTTTGGGTGCATCTACTTAGGCACAAACTTTGATTGTAACACTTATTGTAGTTTCTTGATATGGTTAATGGGAGTTTTAATTTTTTATATATTCTGTCTTAAATCAAGATTTTTAATTTGTGAAAAGTTTTTATGTGATATTTTTTATCCCTCATATTTTAAGATGTTTGACTCCCATTGATTAAATGTTATTTTAATTTATGCTAATCAAAAAATGTTGAACAATATCAAACAATGGGTTCTCTTAGTTCCATGAATAAATTATTGTTTTCGAAAAAAGTGTCATACAGAAAAATACTTTTCTAAAAGATCAGATTGTACCTATTCGGCTTGAAAAAATATTTTTTTTAAAACATATGGCGAACCCAATGTTAATATGTTCCTTAATAAAGTTTTTTATTTGCAGGTAAAATACTGTCATTAAGGTTCAATATTATATTCAGATACGTTCTTCATTTGCTACAGTAGTTTACTTTGAATGATTAATTAATTTTTCACTTTAGTAATAAGAGCAAGTATATTCTTGTTTCCAATTTAAAATAGTTGTATGTATGTATGGAAAATATAAAATGACAAATTATATTTGTATAAAATATTTACTTTCTATTATGATTGTCTATCAATGAATATGTACAAATCGATTAATTGTAATTTTTATTTATATTAAATCTTTAAAGCCGTAGTACATTTGTTTTATTACTTATTTGACCCTTTTAAATTTTACTCATACGTTTTTTGTATATTTCAGGTGAGAACTGAAATATATATTAGTGGAATAAAAACAAATATTTTAACAAGATTTTATTAAATTCAAGTATTATTACAAAATCTTAATCTATTATTCACAATATAAATTCGTTAAATAAGTAAAATGTAAATAGTAGATAAAGTATACAATAGACATTCCTGAAAAATGTTATTGTCGAAATTTACGAATTAATTATTATTATATAAGTAGTTCCTATCTCTATTACTCAGTACAAATCATGTCTCATTATGTATACTAAAATGGGAAAATAATATTGCTTTGGAGTGTTTCCTCAATACTTCTAAATTATACTACAGATAGTCATACATCTATAAATCTATGAGCCTTCAAAACTGTCAATTTCAGCAGTTATTAGTAGCTGAAGACCTTCTAACAAAATATAATTATACGGTATACCACAGTTATCTTAAAAATTATTTTAAATATTTACTTGTCAATAAACAAACCTAAATTTAAATCATTTACAAAATTGAAAGGCCTGTGCTAAGAATGATCAATTATAATCGTAAAAAAATATATTTAAATGCCTTGTTGTTGTTGGCTACACTTAATTGACATTTTTAACGCTAACTACTCTAAAATTATAAGTGTAATTTATAGTAAGTATGTATAAAATTAATAGATTTTTAGTTTTTACATCATCACATCGTTTTCGTTTTTAGGCTCTGTAAATTTGTTGAATAAATATAATACATTATACGAAGTGAGTAATGCATGGTGTGACATTTTTGGTACAAATAATGTTAGCTATTTATGGCACTAAAATATTTGAATTGCATCTCTGGTGCGAGAATTAGAATTAGAGTTGCTTCAACAAACAAATTATAAAGAATATTAATTCTAATTGATTCTAAGAACTCATAATTCTTGCGTGAAACATGAATATTTCGAGATTCAGTGGCTTATGGTACATATAGAAAAATAACATCCTCTGACGTAAATTATACAAAAAATAAACAACATAATAAAATATAAATCAAATATAACACTCAAATTTATAAAAATGTAATATCAAAATATAAACTTCAAATAAAAATAAGGCTTTAACATATTTTAGGTAACTTTGAATAGATAAATATAATTTTAATAAATGTTTGTTTTTCAATAATACAATGGCACGTAACTATAATTTGTATATAAAATATAAATCCAATGTTGTACACCTTTTAGGGCAGTATAATAATTATTAATTATACAATAATAAAATTCGTTCAATAAAATATGTACAAGTAATTGAATATATATTAAGAAATGCATAATTTGTTAAACAAAGCTACTCAAAATATGTTAAAATAGTTATCTAAGTATTATATTAAGCTGACCTTAGTTTAATGATTCAGTCATTTAAGAATAGTGTCGAGTTTTATAAAAGCTCTATGAGTAAAATGTATCTAAAAATAATCCTACAACAACTAAATAACTTACACATATCCCTGAAACATCATTATCAATATTGGCTATGCAGACATTCACAAATATAATAAAAAAATAAATTTTAATAATAAATATGTTTTTGATACTGGAAATTTAAATTCATGTAATGTCTGAGATCAATTTTTTTATTTTTGTGACATCGAATTTAATATGAAATGCAGCTTGGTTTTGAACATAAAATTGTATTTAAAATGGTAGCTATATCTGTTAGCAATAATTTTCTTTTATATATGCTTGGAATACTTTACTAATACAAGGACACGAAAATATCTACTGTACAATAATCTAAACTACTCTGAACAATTATAAAAATTAATCATTAGCAATTTGGACGGCCTTGTTCAATATGAGACTGACGTCCATTGGCGGGAAATTTTGTAGTAGTTGGACGTTTGACCCAAAATCGCCGGTAAGTAAATCATCTCTAATTAAACTGAAAAAAAGAAAAACTTTAGTTAAAACTAACATTTTTTCATTGTTAAATAACTGCTTATATAGAATATGTAAAACTTTATGATTGTTTTAATTTAAAAAAACTTACATAATCATGGCACAGGCAACGTTAATGAGGAAATCAAATCGATTTGTGTCAGCGAAAAGCGAGTCCCAAATGCGTTCCACATCGGGCAGGGAGAACTCTCGACACAGGAGAAGGGAAAGCCATCTGTGGAACGAATAAAGTTATTTAAAAATAAGTAATAACGAAATTATAGTAATATAATAAGTTATATAATATGTTACTTGGGAAATAACGAATGAAATTGTTAAAATCAATTGCTGTTCGTTTGTACCGCTAAAACTGAACCGTTTGGGCGGTTTGGCTGAATCGATTTGGCTTATTTGGTCTATAATTTGGTACATATAATATGTGTGGTTATGTTGGGTTTTTAACGTTGATAAATATAAAAAGTTTGGAAAATCCAAAAGTGCACGCCTCATAATCTCAGTCGATATTTTTTTTTGTTTATTTAATAACAATTAAACCACATCAAATCAGACCCTGAAAAATGAAAGGGTTCTATTCCTGAGCATACTCAAGCGTAAGAGAAAAAAAAAGACTCGATTAGTAAAGTATTTCGGTCGCTATCGTGTTAACAAGAAAATCCTCCGCACATACAGACACACGGACGTCCAAGACAGAACTTTTTTAAACTGTTTTTTAACTAGTTTAAATAACAAAAATGACATCAAAAATATCATGAATGTTAAAAATAGTGTTTTTTCTTAATATGTGTGTGTATGTATTATCTTACAAGTGCAATGTATGATACATAAAGACATTTTAAGTTTGAAAAATCAGATGTTTTGCGCGAAGTGACAGTAGTACCCACCTCAACGCTTCGCTTATGAGGCGTGCAATAATAATTATCTACTTAACGGAGAATATTCTTCACAAATACAATTTGTTCTTTTAACTGACTAACATTTTATAAGTATGTAATCTAAAGACACATAAGTACGTAAATACACACACAACAGACGTGTTCATGAAAAAATTATGAGACATGCCAACATTTCAATAATACATAATATGTATTAAATTAGACCCGTGTCAAATAAAGCCAAGGGTCTAGAGGTTTTTAGTTCAAAGCATAGGACGTCGTTTACTAACATTTTTCATTTTTGTTTAAAACAGAAAAATGATTCTTTCACATACCTATTTACCTAATAGTGGGCACTTTAAAAAAAATCATTTCATCAAATTCATTATTGTAATAATAATAAAAAAAAAACAAATCCTATTAGTTAATTATCCGCATTAGTTCATTCACAGTTTATATAAGGATTTGTGAAAAATTTATTTGTCAATTGTACAATAGTAAGTCGTGATCGTGGCTAGTAATTTACGATACATTATACAATTTTCTCTATAATTATGACAATTTTCTGGTCGTTCACCTGTTGCGTAAAATGTAGTTTCTAGTTTGTTTTAGCCACAGATTTAGCCATGGAGATAAATTTGTAAAAACTATTATATTGTTAGTAACACTCTAAGTCCAGTACATATTAAAGCGTCTTTTAAATATCATTTAATAATTATTTTTATGATGAATAATATCAAAAAAAAAATATATAAATTTGTGAAAAAAAAATGAACACTAAATTACCGTCTATCACTTGAGTACATACATCTTATATCTACTATGTAGAAAATTTTGCATAAAAATATGGGGCTAAGTCAATTCTTAGTTGGATTATCTGTATTCTCACCTAAAGCTATAGTATTGCGGGCGTAATTCCTGTTTCTCGAGACGGTCCCAAACTGCTCTGTCGTTCCGTTTCAAGCAATTGTTTAATTTCGCCATCATATAGTTAATACCGCTCTCTGTCTCGTCGAGTGCTCGTATGAAAAAGTCCCGAATTTCCGCCATTAAATTCGTGAAACAGAAGAAACAGTCGGCCTCCGCGTGCTCTGGAATATATATTAAATCTATCATATTCGACGTTAATTTCTATAATATTTTAAACAAATACGTAATTCTAGTATCTATAGGAAATGAAAAGCATTAATGAACTAAAATTAAATTTAATAACAACCGAACCCTATTTTGTGTTGTCGGCCATCTCGGATTTGAAATTTAACTCATTCACTTGAAAAGTTGTGAAAAAAAAGTCTGTATCGTAAAAAAATCCTATTTTATTGTACGTACTTCGAAATTCCTCATCCGGGTCCATAGCGAACGTGTGATATATGGGTCCGATGATTTCGTTCATGCCCTGCACGTACCCTTGACCCGGGTTCAGTTTAGCGTACAGGAACATCATCCGCTCCACCACCTCCCAATGCGCCTCACTGCCCTCGTTCAGTGGCGCGTAGTCGCCGCTCGTTAAACTTTCCGATCTACGGATCTCATTGCTCAACTGAAATTAATGTGATCGAATTTCGCTAACGAAAAATATTTGAGCGTTTTTCGAGCAAAATGTACATGTGCGTTTAGCAAAAAAGCAGCGCGCGGATGACTGATAAATATCAGTGAAGTATTGAGATGTTGCAGGAAACTAAAACAAAGCGTTATTACACGCAAGCAGTAGGTAAATGAAAAGACAGGGATAGTTCATTTTTTATGCAAGGATGGGTATTGAAAACAACATAGTATTAAATAGCATAATTATTATATAATATATTGTTACTGTCAAATCTCGAAGCTCCAGCAGCCTTAAGTTTGACTAGGCAATACTCAGGTCTGGTTTAAGGTTTTATTCAAAGCTATATAATTGACTATGACATAATATTATATAAAAATATAACACAACGATAAAACAAGCTTCCGATGAACATTTAGTAAGCATTTTAATTTCATGTCACCGTCAATGGTACCTTCGCTACTCCAAGGCCTCTTCGTTCCAGAGTAGAATAGTTCAATACAGACTGTTGAACTCTTTTATGTAATCGCTTCACTCCGTTACTGTTAACTATCTATAAGTAAAGTAAAAATCGATACAAATAGCTAATTATGCTATGATATTATATCTATACTAATAAAATAAAGCTGAAGAGTTTGTTTGTTTGTTTGAACGCGATAATCTCAGGAACTACTGGTCCGATTTGAAAAATTATTTCAGTGTTAGATAGCCCATTTATCGAGGAAGGCTTTAGGCTATATATCATCACGCTAAGACCAACAGGATTGGAGCACTGCGGGTAAAACCGCGAGGCACAGCTAGTTTATTATTAAAGTAGCTGTTGTTTAAAGTTTTTTTTATTAACTCTGGTTTAAAAAAGCAAAATTCGTTGCACTTACTACTAAACAAGGGAATTCGGTGGCTGTTTGGAAGAAGGATATATCTGGACAGAGTCTTCTCACATCTTTATCAATTTGCAGCAAAACATCATTATCTTTGAAGTATTCGCTCCAAGAGCTTCCAGGGCTTATGCTAAGCGGATGATCTGTAGGGCCTCCGGGAGACACAATGATCTCATCTAAAATATTGTTTCTACATTAAAATACATTTAATAATCAACATATTTTGTGGCATTTATAGTCCCTAATATTGTCACACAACATAAAAAATTGGGTTCTCTAGTTAGACATACTTTGTTATGCTTTATTTTTACTTGCTTCACTTGTTTCCACGTTTCTTAGAACATGTTATAATCTCAATGGATATTGAAGGTGTTAGGAAACTGAATTGAAAGGATTGAAAGGATATCCCAATACCTTCAATATCTATCGTCTTGCTGAAGCTGAAGTTTATCCCATAAGAACAAATTTTACCTACAAGTTAAATAAACTTTGTAAAATTAAAAACATAGTCTGTTATTAATATAAACAATAGTGCTAACAATGTGAGTTTATATTTTCATATAGGTGTAAGATTGCAATAAAGGCATCAGTTTACTAGTTTATAGGAAAAGATGTTATGCAACAACTATATTGCTAACCATTGCAGTTACTGGACTACTTGTATTATGTATAGATAAAAATACACATATGTGCCAATGTTTATGTTATGCCTATAAATAACTTTTTATATTTATTGGAGATTATCTTAACTGATATTATAATGGGGAAACATTTGTATTTGTATTTATGTTTTCACAAATAAACTAATGAACTACATTTTTTCTGCATGACAAAGACTATATTTTATTCGATTTTGGGTAGCCTCGTACAAATTGTATACACGAAAAATTGTAAGAAAGTATTGATGTATGCTCTAACCTAACATAAAAAAAAACCTAATCAGATCTGTGCGAAAAGCAAATGACAGAAAAGCACCTTTTCATTTTCGGGCGGCCATTGATCAAACCTAGTTTTTTTTATACAAAATAATGCAATGAGCCAAGCTTACTATTACATGCATACCCCTAAACTCAGTCATAGTCCTTTGGTACATTATAGTCTGGATAAGCACACTGGCTTTTTACCCAGGTACTATGCAAGTGACGCCGCAGGTACCAGCAAATAGTGAAGAAATAAATTATTAAGAAGAAATAACTTACCAATTAATTGTTTATATAGCTGTCGCTTTTTTTGCAGATATGACTCCCAAGAGTTCTTCTCAGGTGGAATGTAGTGCAGCAAAATTTTCCATACTAAAGAGCGGAGGCCCTTTTTGTCTGGCACCCCTGAATAAATTAATTCAAACAAAAATTTATATTCTGAGTTTTCAACTTAAGATAATCATTTGTTTACTACATTTGAATTATTGAAATTACATTCCATAAGAACACTTTTTGTTACAATTTAACGGAAAAAAATCTAGACCAATTTAAATTTTCATACATATACATTATTCCTGCATTACATATTATGATCATTTTATTTGAATCTCGGGTCAACCCAGGTAAAGCCAGGACAAGCAGTGAGTATAATAGAAATTAAAATGACTATTACCCTTAAATGCTAATTTTTGAAGAGCTTTCATATCCACTTCATCTTTATCAAGAAGATCTTTAAATGCTTGAATTCTGTAACAGAAAAATAATTACACTATTTAATACAATCAAATTACTTCTGATCATAAATTTACTGCAAAATCAATCTATATTTTTATTTATTGTAATTATAATTTTCATAAGTAAGGTGTTTCATAAGTAAGTAACCTATAAATGTTTCTATAATTACAAATTTTTATAAGCTAAATGTAGTTTTGCAGACTGCCTAGAAAATAGACAGAGAAAGAATACAACAAATTTTAATACTTTTTGTTATTCAGACAATGTTAAACATTGGGTTCAAGGATATTATCAGCAGTTAACCAGTTTAAACCATATTTTAAATTTAACATAATTTTTAACTACCTACTATTTTTAATATTGACTTAACGGAAATTAATTTCATAAGAATAATGAAGGGTAGGCATACAAAACAGAAAGAAAAAAAAAATATTTTATCATAAGTTGGTGTTAATGATTTTACTATCAACTATAAAATAAATTTATATTCAATCAGTAATACGATTTAAAATTTTCTTTTCGGACAGCTAATAAAAAAATATTTACATATACTAAATTAGCATAAATTCGTTGGCAAACATACTTTAATATGTTTCCTATTGAATAACTAAAAGTGCTGATAGAGTAACATAAAATTATATGCCGCCCTCTTTTGCAATTAATCAAAATATGGGCATTCAGAGTGTTGAATTACAGGTCATAACATTATTTAATAATATAATATTGTTAATACCTTGCTCTGTATAAGCTCATGGTAGTTGTAAAAAACGACAAATAATTAATTTTCTCTCGATGCTCTTCTTAAATTAACAGTTGCACTACAATATTTTATTTTCGTGTAGCAAAAACGAAAAATCGAAAGCAAATAGCTCGAAGCCAGAGCACAAAAGTAATAAACACCTCCAAGTCCAAGACTCCAAGTACCAACTTTAAAGACTGTCAAGTGTCAACTGTCAGTTGCAACTTGCAAGTTGTAGTGTTGCCAACTCAAACTTTGAAAAATAACAATAAACTTATTGTATAATAAAACAAAAGGTTTTTTTTTATCGAAAGTTGTTTTCTATTTAGCCACCTTAGATCAGATGGAGCATGACAATCGTCCATCGTCCGTGTAAATACAAAATACAAAATCAAAAGCAACTACAAACCTGCGCCAGTGCTAAAGCCGTAGGCGTATAGCCTGTGCGTATTCAGTGTCAGACATGCAATTTTAGTCAAAAAATGCATTCTTGTTGCAATAAAACACTGTAAAATTTGTTCCAAAAACAAAAAAAAAAAAGATACAATATCATTTTACAAGTATTCTGTAGATTATTTGGCTTATTTAATTTTTTATCCAAATAGTAATTTTACATGTATATTTAAGGAATTGAGGAATACAAAACTTCAACATATGTTGCCAGTATTTTTGAAAATGAATTTACCATTTTTATGGGTAAAACTACAGTTAAAAGATCTTCGGTGTAGTTGAATTTTTCGCTCATGAATTTGATTATTTGTATATTGCAATAAAGGTTCATGATCATTATTAGATTATTGTAATGCATTATACATTATTTTGTTTTTTTTGTTACTTATATATAGCTTAAAAATGTCATAGTGGTTTACGCCCGCGATTTAATTCATGTGAACTCCATGATGGATATGACGAAAATAAAATGTCCCGTGTTCTCGACTAAAAACTACCACTATCCGCATTCATATATTTTGAAAAATAAAAAATAATATACAGTCAAACCTGGATAAGCGAGAGTTCAAGGGAGCACAATCTCATTCTCGCTTATAGAGGTTTCTCACTAACCCGAGTTTCTCGCTAATGCAGGTACATGGGTAGCGTTTCTCTCTTATAGAGGTACGCAGCAATAACAAGTCAAAAATTCATGCACTATATGTAGTTTTATTTTATTTAGAACTTATTTACACTTAAAAAAATCCGTCAATTTCGTTTAACAATGGTAGGAAGTTCCACGAAAAATAAGATGAGTCATAAAATAGCAGATATTAAATTTGCAATTTGTTTTGTCATTTGTTACTGTATGTGTGTATCTTTTATGTATGTATGTATTTTTATTGTAGCTATAGTTCCTTCTAAATAATATAAATAAATAAAGCTCGACTGTCGCTTATAGAGGTATACATAAGTAGCAGTCTCACTTACGGAGGTCCATGAGGGAAAAACGACTCTCTCTTACAGAGGTTTCTGTTTCTCGCTAATAGAGGTTTTGGGAGCTTAAAATGACGGGTCCTCGCTATTACTCTCACTTATAGAGTTTTCTCACTTATCCAGTTCTCACTTACCCAGGTTTGACTGTAATTATTGTAATATTGAAACATTTTTTTAAAATAATTTATTTCATTAAATATTGAATACAATTATTTTGTCCATATATAACTTTAGTAGGTAGGTACTTTATGTAACAAAAGAATTTTTACAATATTATAAAAAAATATCTTACTTATACAAGAAATTTAATTAAATAAAAATAAAAACCTGACTGCTAATTTATGTAGCCTACGTCACTACCATAATAATTCAGATGATTGCATCGACACCTCATAAATAAAAAACGGTCCAGCGGTTTATGCTGCAGGGCGTGCCAAAAAAATATTATACTTACATAGATACACTCGCAAAACTTAACCCTCTTTCTTCCGCAGTCGGGCAAAATTTGGGAAATGGGATTTGCCCCCTTTCGCGGGGCTCCTATGTATAAAGACACTTCAGTTCACCTATTTTATTACAGAGGCCAAAATAGGGTGGGCTTTATTCATAAGGATTAAGTGATTAATCATGCTATTTTAATCACGTAGCCCAATTGAGTAGAGCTATATGAATACAAACCAGCCATTATTAATAGTGCTCGGATGGCCCGGACTTAACAAATTGCCCGTAACATATTATACAATAATTTATGACAATATACTGTGCAATATACATAGAATAAGCCTTGCCACGAAAGGAGTCCCGCAGATATGGCGCTGTCGGCGTTTAAATAACGTTGCCAATATTATCTAATTGTCACGAGAGTTGGGGAAAAAGAATTGAAAAGGGTTATAGAGAATTCTGCTTTATTGTTTGTGCAGAGCATAGCATATATTTATTTATTTATTATTAATTTAAACTTTTCTCAATTAAGTGTAAAGGTTTCCTATTTAGAAGCCATAATTATTATATAGCCATAGTAATTTCAGTGTGCGAAATGTGAATTGTCTACACACATTTAAATATGTATATTTTAATGAAATCCTGCGATTCATTGGAGCCCATATTTTTCTTTAGAGATCAAATCATAGGGTGGCAACTTGTGACCTTTTTCCACAGCATGACTGAACTGTCAAATTTTATTCATATGAAAGAAGTCCCCACGGCCCTGTCACCTAAGGTAATGTTGCCAATTTTATCTAATTAAATACCCCCAGAGTTCGATTTTCGATCAGAGGTCAATTTGAAAATGGTTACACAAAATGCCGGTTCATAGTTTGTCTTGAGTATGGATGATTAATTAATTACCAATGCATACATTTATTTTGTTTGAGGGAATTTGGGATTGGAAATAAGTTTATAGAAATTTTTTATAAAAAATTATATAAAGTTTTCAGCATTTAATATCTTTACATAACTTTGTTTTGATTGCATAGTGAATCTATAAGTGTAAATAGTATATAATATGTAGTAGTATCAATAACAAATACTTAATAAACGGGATATTGTAATAAGTAAAATTATTGTAAATGGGGAAACATCTTAGCCGCATCAAGCAACACACTGGAAGATCTGTCATCAAATGACGTTTTACAAGATGGCGGTGTTAGTTCCCAATTTCGCCACGCGCTAAAAGTTTTTAGTTTAGAGATTGTTCGACAGAGGCAGCACTGTGTTGAAATTTGCTTTGAGATGGCTTTGTTTTTGGTTGCGATTTTGTACAATTATTATGGCTATAGAATAACACCTTCTGACAAATCCATCCATTACCAGAGTAGCAAACATCCATAATATGTCCATCCATTCATCTGTATTGTTAGCAACTGCTAGTTTTCCCCGGTAAAAGGAACACTTCGATTACGTTGCATATATGTTTACCTATTTTGATGAAAACAAAAGAAAAATAATTGCGTTGAATTTGAATTACTTACAACAAAAATCGTTGTCATCCATACTAATTTTTATTAATATTATAAATGCGAAAGTAACTCTGTCTGTCTGTCTGTTACTCAATCACGCCTAAACTACTGAACCAATTTTCATGAAATTTGGAATGGAGATATTTTGATACCCGAGAAAGGACATAGGCTACTTTTTATCCCGGGAAAATGACGCAATCCCGGAAATTCCACGGGAACGGGAACTATGCGGGTTTTTCTTTGACTGCGCGGGCGAAGCCGCGGGCGGAAACCTAGTGTAATAGGTATATATTTTGAATAGCAAGAGATAGATACTTTGGTATTTAGTAATGTGATTTTATAATACCCTTTTGAAAAGTTTTGATAAAAATAATAGGTACCTACCTTTTGTAAGACTTGTCTTGTTAAGATATAAAAAAAAAACAAAGAACGAAATGTGAAATTTTTAAAGAAGAAGGACGGGGTTTCGAATCCTGCCTCACTGTCTTTTCTATTCTTTAAAATATTCACATTTATAAAGCATTTACATGCTACAAAACTAAATATTAAAACAAAACGAAATTATTTAATATTGTATTTAAGAGGAGGCTCCCTTTCTCATTTCTGGCACTGAGAGACCGGTTACGGTACTAGACGCTAATACAGCCGTAATAAAGTTGAATAT